>JAVHLU010000893.1:0-43467 GCA_036785755.1 Colletotrichum ledebouriae
GATAAGGATAAGGATAAGGGAGAGGTATAAGGCCTTGCTCGTAGTAGTAGAGCTTCTTATACTTCTAGCTATAAGAACCTCTTAGGAAAGACCTCTCTAGTTAAGGAGTTACCTCTTATATAGTAGTATTCGTAGCACCTTTAGTACCTTACTAGAAGGTTAACCTTTTGGGTTAAGGAGTTATCTTATATAGTGGCTTTTCTAGGCTATAAGAGCCTTAGTAGCCCGTTTAGCTCTAATATAATTAGCCCTAGTATGGCGCGCGTCCGACTTTATATAAGGGTTTGCTTGCAAGTAGTAGGAACGTATAGGGTTCCTATATTGTTTTCCTTAACTAGTAGAGGGTATAGGATAAATACCTATATAGTATTTCCCGAATTATACCTGCGAACTAGGTGAATTTGTTATAGTCTTTTTGCGAAGGGGCTGCGGCGTAATTCCGAGCTCAATACTCTATAGGAAGGGAGGGTATTATAATTAATACCTAGATAAATACCTAGGGATATAAGCGCCTTAGTATTACTAAGCTATTAGTATTTATATAAGAGGTCGTTAAGAATAGCTAGAAGGCCTATATTATATATATTTCAGGGAATATCACCCCCTATAAGCTATTAATAGAGGCCCTAGGCGAAGAGGATACTTTAGAGAGCGAAGTAGAATTATTACTAGAGCTACTTAGTAAATAGGCGATATTTAATAAGTAGTTAGTAAAGGAATACCTAGCTCTAGAGGGTATAGAATATACTATTAACTTAGTTAAAGAGAAGAAACCTCTATATAGGCCTATCTACTTACTAAATAAGCACTAGCTAGAGGAGCTCTACTAATATATTACTAATAACTAAGTAATAGGGCTGATTTAACTCTTAATAAGCGAGGTAGGCGCCCCTATTCTCTTTATACCTAAGAAGGATAGATCCTTACGCCTTTATATAGATGATTAAGGCTTTAATAAGGTAATACTAAAGAACTAATATCTACTTCCCCTTATTAGTAAGCTATTAGATAGGCTTTAGGGAGCGAAATAGATCTTAAAGATCGACCTTTAAGATATATACTACTATATCTATATTAAGCTAGAAGACTACTAGAAGATAGCTTTTAGGACTTATTATAAGTACTTTAAATATATTATTATACTATCTAGGCTTATAAATACCCTAGTAACGTTCTAGGTATATATTTACTAAGCGCTCGCTAAGCTACTAGATACCTATTATATTACTTATATAGATAATATTATAGTTTACTCTAAGATAAGAGAGTAGTATATAAGAGACCTTCGCTAAGTGCTCTATAAGCTTTGCTAGTAAGTGCTATATACTAAGCTTAGTAAGTATAGGTTCTACTAATAATAAGTAGAGTTCCTAGGGTATATTATTATATCTAAAGGTATATTAATAGACTAAACCTACGTCCGAGCTATTACTAAATAGAAGCCGCCTAAGACCTATAGGGAGATCTAAGTCTTCCTAGGATTCTATAACTTCTACTATAAGTTTATTATAAGCTATTTAGGTATTATAGCCCCTATAATATCCCTATTAAAGGGTAGTAAGAATAGTAAGAAGAGAAGCGAATTTTACCAGCTAGAAGAGGCCTAATAGGCCTTTAAATAGCTCTAGGCTACCTTCTACTTAGTAACTATTCTCTAATATTAGGACCTAACCTACGAAATAAGGGTTAAAACAGATACTTCTATAAAGGCTATATCTAGTATCCTATTATAGTATATTAATAGCTAGTAGCACCTAGTCGCTTATTATTTATAGAAGCTTAGTAATACTAAGTAGCGTTAGGGAGTAGGCTAATAGGAGCTTCTCGCTATAGTTAAAAGCCTAGACTACTAGGCTTATTACCTTTAGAGTATATTAAAAACGTTTATAATCCTAACGGATTACTAGGTACTAAAGGGAGTTATTAGTATATTAGCGCAGGACCTTTAGGGAAGGCTTATTAGATAGGTATATAAACTCTTAGCGTTTAACTTTAACCTAGAGTATAGGTCGGGGGTTATAAACCTAGTAGATAGGCTATCTAAGAGGCTAGACTATATAAAGGGGGAGGTAAAATATAATAATATACTCTTAACCCTAGCGAGGAAGCTAGGGTTTATTAGTAACCTACTAGTAGACCTCTAGATAAGTATTGCTATTTTATAAGGTAATATAGAAACCTTAAGAGTATTTATTAATACTATAAGGGCTAGTATAAAATAACGCCCCTTCTAGATAGATAGCTCTAGGGGCGGAGACGCCTCGGTCTCTAGTTAGCATAGCGCTCTATAGTATACTAATATTACTATAACTATAGTAGTTATAATAACTTAATACTAAAGAGTAAGGGAAGACGCGGAGAATACTTAGTAAGAGGTTACTAACCTAGAGGACTCGCTTAGAGCTAGGGTTATTATAGCGTAGTAGTATATCCTATGCTAAGCTATTAAGGAGCTTATAATAAGTAAAATAGTATATAGTTAGTAACTCTCTAAAGTAATAGAAAGTCTTATCTGCGGATTATAAGCTAACTACTTATACTACTAGACCTAATTAGAGAGGGTATATAGACTAGCTAGCGATCGTAGGGGCTATATAATTAATAGCTATAGAACCTTATTCTATAAGGGAAGGTTTAAGATACCCTAGGAGAGGTCCCTAAGACTTAAAATCCTTTGCTAATACTATAATAACCGCAGGGCGGGTTATATAGGGATAAATAAGACTACTAAGTTAATCTTAAGGAAGTTCTACTAGCTAAACTTAGCTATAGATATATATAATTATATTATAGGGTGCTATATATACTAAGGGATCTGGGTTCTAAGGTATAAGCCCTATAGAAAATTATACCTACTACCCCTACTAGCATACCCGTTTTAGGAAATTAGTATAAACTTTATTACTAGACTACTACTAAGCTATTAGTATAAAGGCGGGGAGTATAACGTAGTTCTCGTTATTATATACTAGATAACTAAGTTCGCTATGTTTATCCTAATAATAAAGCAGCTAATAGCTACTAAATTAGCGCGGATTATTTATAAATAGGTAGATTACTATTTTAGTACCCTAGAGGGTATTATTAGCGATTAAGATAAGCTCCTTACTAGCTAATTTTAAGAGGAATTTATAAGAGAGAGGGCTATTAAGCGCTACCTCTCTACTATATATTACCCCTAGACTAATAAGTAGTCTAAAAGGACGTACTAGATATTAGAAAAGTACTTATAAGCGTATACTAGCGACTTGCTATAAGAATAGGCTATTTAGTTACCTAAGGCTAAGTTTATATATAATAATAGTCGCTATAGCACTCCTAGCTGCTTACTAATAGAGGCCCTATATAGCTACTATCTATGTTATATAGAATATATAACCCCTATAAATAGGGTTATAATATAAGGCGTAAGGGAGCGAATTAAATATATCTTAAGGCTTTATAGGAGGGCCTAGGAATTGAGCTCGGAATTACGCCGCAGCCCCTTCGCAAAAAGACTATAACAAATTCACCTAGTTCGCAGGCATAATTCGGGAAATACTATATAGGTATTTTAACCTATACCCTCTACTAGTTAAGGAAAACAATATAGGAACCCTATACGTTCCAACTACTCGCAAGCAAACCCTCGCACAAAGTCGGACGCGCGCCGCACCGGGGCCGATTACAGAGGGCCTAGGAATAGTAATAGGAGGCTACTAAGGTATAAGCTAAGTATTATAACGCGAGGTATAAGGAATAGACCTATTATTAGGGATAAGTCGTTAGGCTATTAATAAAGAACTTCTAGTTTAAGAATAAAAAACTAGCGCCTAGGTTTATATAGGTAGCTATTATAGAACTAATTAGTATATAAGCTTATAGAGTTTATCTACTATTATAATACTAAAGGATATATAATATATTCTTAGTTACCTTACTAGAATTATAGGATAATCGCTAAGTAAGTAGCGAAGGCTTGCTTATATACCTAGAGCTGAAGAATAAGCTAGAGGAATAGGAGGTTAAAGAGATTATTATATAGCAAGGTATTAGTAATAATATATAATACTTAGTTAAGTAGGTAGGTTAGCCTATAGAATATAATATATAGGAACCTATAGAGAACTTAGCGAATACGCACGAGGCTATTTATAAGTTTAATAAATAATATAAGAAGGCTTATAAGAAGTAGGATAACTAGCTACTAAAACTACTATAATAGGTTAGTAATTGCAGACTACGAGACTATAAAATAGAACTTAGTTTAGAAGTAAAACGTTAATTAAATTAAGTAGCAAATTATTACTAAAGCTATAGCGAAAAGGGGTATTATCTTATAAAAGGGGAAAAGAGCTAACTATCTAATTAGTTATTAACTTCTTAGGATAGCTATAGGGGCGACTACTACGACTACTATAACTACGAGTAGTACTACTATAACTACTATAGCAACTAGTCGCTAGACTAGCGCTATTAGTATCCCTACTATCGCTACCTATAGGCTAACTACTAGCTAACTTACTACTAGCGCTACTAGCTAACTTACTACTAGCGTTACTACCCGACTCGCTACTAGAACTATTACTATTAGAGATAATAATAATAACCTTAGCTCTCTTAGTCTTCTTTATTAACTCTTTATTACTACTTTAGCTATACTTAGTAGGGGTACTAAGGTAAGAGGCGCGAGAGATAGGGCGAGTACTAGTAATAATAATAAAGAAAGAGGGGATATTATTAGTAGTATACTTAGCGAGACTTTCCTAAAGCTCCTTATAAAACCTAGGGAAAAGGGTAATATCGCCCTTATAAGCGCGCTTAGGGACTAGCTTTATTAAAGGGTTATTAAGTAAGTAGTTAATCTTATTATAGAGGTAGTTAATAGGATTATTATTATAAATATATACTAGCTAGGTAGTATTTAAGCGCTAAAGAGTATTAACGCTATTATAAAGGGTACTAACCTAAAACCTAGTAGTTAGTAGGATATAATTAGCGAGGGAATAGCGAGTAATAGCCTATATAGACTAGGATATCGAGCGCAAGGTACTTATAGATAGAAGCGAGCTCCTAGAGCTAAAGCTACTCTATATTATAGCTATTACTACTAGTAGTAGGATCGCAGATAAGCTTAGTAATATACTTCTATACTACTAAATAATTACTAAGCGTAGCTAGAATATAATAATAATAAAGAGGGGTTAGGACGCTATTACGCTCCTAGATCTAAATCTAGTAGAATATATTCTAAGTTATCTAAGCTACGCTTTAAAGCTCCTAAGGGACTTAGGAAATATTAATATATAGTAACCTATTAGTAAATCAGTAGAGACTTATAATAGCGTATTTCTTCTTATTAAAGTTATAATAGATATACTTCTATATATACTCGCTATATATATAGCGAAGGTAGATAATATCCTAGTATATTTTATAAAGATAGCTAAGGTAAGGATAGCTACTATTAGTATTACTAGTAAGATCGCTAGAAAGGATCTTAGGATTATAGAGGTATTTTATAAGAACTATGCCTATATATATAATATAAGATATTATAGAGAGCTATTAGTAAGATACTAGAGAGAGATATAAGCGATATTAGAAGAGAGAAGGGAAAGAACTTAATAATTATAGTAAAGGCTTATAAAATAGGCGCTAAAATAGGAGAGGTAGCTAGACTAAAAAAGATTATAAAGAGGAGAAATTCTAACTAAGTTAGAAACCTCGAAAAGAAAACGCCCTTTTATATTTTAAGTTACTAGGTAATAAAGTAAAATAATTACTAGTTATATACTACTAGATAGTTATATAACTATTAGTAACTAATTAAAGAATAATAGTAATAATTAAAATTTAAGAATACTTATAACGCGCTAGGAAAACGAAAATACGTTATTTACTATAACTACCTAGATCTAGCGCGGAGAGCGAGAGTAAATAACGTAATAAAGGTATAGAGAGGCTACCCTATAGTTAGTAACGATATCTATAATAACGTAGAGCTATATTACCCTACTAGTACGCCTTAGGGACTAAGGCTTTAGAGGGGGGGGTAATTATAAGGAATAATAGCAGGTATAGGATATAGAGCTAACGCTATTAGCAAAATATCAGCGAATTAGCAGTAAATATATATCCTCTTAAGAAAGACTCTATAAGCTAGAGACTTAGAAGGTTAAGCAATAGTTTAATATAACTACGCATACCTACGTTCTAGCATTCTAGCCTTTCCTGGTTTAGGCCTATAGCCATACTCTTACATAAAGCTAGGTATATATATAGTTATTATATTATGAATAGGGGGGAGTTAAGAAAATAAGGGAGTAGCTAGGTTATTTCATTTAGAATTAATATAATAGTAGCTACCCTACCTAAGCTAATAAGAGATAATAGATTCTATTACTATTAGTAAGAGTTAGTAAATAAGGAGTATTATAATAATAATAGCAATAGTTATAAAAGTAGAAAACTACAACTATTTACGCTTCGCCTATACCTAATATAAATAACTTTACTTTATTATCTCTTTTATAAATAGGCTTATTAATAGGTTATTTATAGATATATCGCTTTATATTTAGGTATTTTAAGGGAAACTACGCGGTTAGGCGCTTTTCTAGCTACTACTACGTCTAGGGGGGTATATTATAATACTTTTAGTATTACTTATTCCTAGCGTAGTATATAACTAATATTAGCTCTAGAGCGACCTTTTTCTAGAGGTTATTCCTCTAACTATAGTTATAAGCGACCACGTTATAGCTACTCTTATTACAATAGAATAAGCTCTTTAGTAACTATAAATATGACCCTATAGGACGTTTCTTAACAATAGAGCAGCCCGTGGGACGCGGTGTGGAGGGTGTGAAGGAAGCTATACACCAGAGGACATCCATATTGGTCATCGCGGAGCCCGCCTTCAGCCGTGGAATTCCTGCTGCCTGCTGCTGGTGATGTTGATAGTTTGCGCCGCCGAGTCGCTACGCACCGGCCGGGCCAGCCACTGCTCGTTTACGAGCTTCGCGATGGAGGTGGCGGTGTTGGGCTCGTCCAGCACAGCGGAGTTCCCGCGCAGCTTGACGAGGTTAATAACCACAGCGCTGCGGATGATGTCCCGGCGTGCTCGAGGCGCTGGCTGACCCCGGTCTACTCGTGGGCGTGGAAAGAGGGGGATTCAGGGCTATGGGCGAAGGCGTGGACGGCAATGCTGGCGTTGAAGAGGTTCTTGGCTGCTTCGTCGGCGACCGTTCCCATGGCGCCGCCGAAGTCCATCCCTCCGCGTTTCTAGACTAACTTAGCATTGACTATAGCTAGAATGGAAAGTATCTTGTGAACTATATAACTCTTATTTAAAAACATAACTGCAGAACCCAGCGGTAATCTTGTGGAGTTATAAAAAAGGGAATCGTAAAGGCTAATGATTAGTTATATTGTTCTAGTCATATTCACGTATAAAGATTCTTGAAATTACTAGTTGCTGGTTTCGGTTACTTGTGGAAGAAAAAGGCCTATATGTTTCTCGATGCTAGAGAATTTGGATATGTTATTTCTTTATCGACCTTAATTATAGCGGGTCACAACGAATCTGCCTATAAATCGCATAGATTCGTTCTTTTCTAATCGGTTAGCGTCGTTAATGTCACCGTTTCAACACGAGGCTTTATCTTGCGCTTACTAATCTAGTTCCTCGCCTTGCTTTAAGTTATCGCCGGAGGATCTAGCTTGTAGAGATTTTAGACGTCGTGAAAGCGGTCAGGGTACTGGCATCGCCTGCTCCAAGACTAGGACCAATAATGCCAGAACATAGACGTGTCTAGTTGTCCGTTAAGACGCTCACTTATTTCCGTCTTCAGCCTTAACAGCTTAGCACAGGACCGGGTCTTAGCTTCTGTGATCCTCTTTTCACTCTTAGCCGCGTCAAACCACTCGTAGAACACTAGATAGCCGCCGTCGGGGTTTCTCGTGACTCGGAGGATACTAGTCCGCGTCTAGATATGACTCCTGGCCTGGAGCCTGAACGCGGTATAGAAGGAAATTTTAGAAACTATTCGCATCGCCTAAATCTATCAGTTTCTTGTGGGTTTAGGCACGGCGCTGCTGAGCTGCTATTAACGTCTTCATGTTCAAATGCGCCATTCACCCAGCTCCACGCAGCAAGTTGTCCCAACCGTGAACTGAAGTCAGTTTAAATAGAGCCTTAACAGCTTCGCTCAACATCGCTGGGCCGCATCAAGCTTCAACACCAAGGCGCTGTGCTGCACTCTGCTCCAGCTTCTCCAGTCCCGAATTAGTGAAGGCTGCGCCGCGTGTCATCCAAGGCAGCGTGGTCTTTAATGGAACATAAAGAGGGGTCATGCTTTAGGATTCTCTGTTTATTGCAGGCAACGAACCTTACCCCAGCCCCAGACCTTCAATCACCTAGCTGCCATTGAGATTATGAGGCTGCAGCAAAGCTTTTCACATGCTCCTGGGAATTCAGGTCTGGCGACGCAGGTAGCGCTCAAGGCGCAGACTGGCGGTTTGGCTGACCGAGTATATCGCCTAGTGCCCACATCTCTTTTTCCCACATTGGCTGACTTGTTTCGTGCATCGTGGTGTCCCTGAACTTTTCGCCAGGATATCACACTGTCTTACTGTAAACTTCAATTTCTACTAACCATCTTAGTCGATATGGATTATACACACGTCCCCTCCTCCTCTTGAAATCAAGCACGGGTTAGTCACGAATGAGCAGACCCTTCATCCTGTGTGCAGCGAAACCTTATCCACGAGAACCCATCTCTAGAGAATTGCTGCTTTGTTCTAACTTTGAATTCCTCGTCTGCAATATAGTAACAAGCTGCTCGTAACTCCTATACTATACAAATAACTTCTAAAGTAGCTTGCTGGACTATGCTAGAGAGTACCCATGTAACTAGCGCTGAGCTCCTGTGCTTCTTTCTGTTCATCCAATGCGGATTTAACGCTCCTTTCCAGACCACTGGACCACGGCAGACGAGTTTGACTCCAGGCGTCGACAAGGACATCGTGAGGGCAGATGCCGCCGTCGTAAGCTTGCGTCTAGTTGTTTAAACGGGTGGAAAGCGACGTTTTAGATTGATGGGTTCTAGACCTTAGGATGTCGACGTATAAGCGTTCATAGCAATGCCGGACGCCTGAGGAATCTAGCTTATTGGAGCATATCCGTTATTAGTTCGAGGTTGAAACGGATGTTAGTCGAGATCGGGAGCAGGCTGAAGGCATATCTCTGAGAACACGGTTCATGTGGCGGCCGAGGTCCGTGACCACGGAGACCGGGACGCACTAGGAGGCGCGGCTGTAGCCGAAATTGCGGCCCGGACGATGTCCCAACTGCCTGCTTCCGTAAGGGTGAGCTTCACTGATGAGGACGAGCTTCAGCCCATCCGTCTTCTGCCGGCGGCTCTTCCAGACGCCGAAGGCCTGGTCGCGGGCGGCGGCTGCTACCGGAAGCGTCGTGCCGGGAAACGGCATGTCCGTGGACAACGTCAGACTTGATCTCGGCATGAGAGGCGACATACATAAACGTTGATGAAGCGAGTCTCGCCGGCTTGATTTTGGATGTATTTTGGGATGGCTGCAAATATTGCTTAATGTGAACATGTCCCTAGCGAATACAATTTTGGGTCTTAAGAACTTGAACTGGGACGCTGTCTGGGGTATGACGTAGCTCTTGACTAGCGAGACTTAACGAATAAATCATCAATTCTCAGGAAGGGAAGATTGTTTCGGGTTATATGCCATAGATGCCAGGGCGTGTCTACTGCCGCTGTTTCGACGGTATCAAGACGTTCGGGAAGGTTCGACAGGCGTTAGTTGCAGTTGGTGTCACCTGAGGCAAACTCCAGCTGGACTTCTAGCGGCTGCATGAAACGCCTAGAGGTTTGTTGTTAGTTCCGCGAACTCAGCGCCGTCACTTAAGGGCGGAATCGCCAAGTTGCGGAGATAGCTGGGATAAGACCTGCGACGTTCGACATCCTTTGATGATCTACTTCGCACCTTAAACGTCTAGACCACGGGAGACACTCAGAAGAGAACATTGTGGAGGCGCTATCTTGGGTATAGACGCTGGATCAGGCACGAAGTGACGTACTTGACGAGTCCATTCGCTCACACTTCCTCCAGCATTGAGAAGACGAGCAGGGGGGCGGGGAGGGTTAGCTCGCTAGGGTTTCTTAGACGAAATCATCGCTAACAGATATGTTTTTAAAGCGCACAACACTAGGAGCCTTTTTCGTTGCCTGCCCTCGAGAGTACTAGCCTGCATATGTTGGAAAGCATCCGGAGCTCCAGCACCAGGGTTCCGCCGGCCGAGGCCCTGGAGACGGTTAGGAGGCGCAGGTCGGCGCCGAGCTCCTCCCCGGCGTAGGAGCGCAGCCATGCGACCGCCACGTCAAAGTGGTCGACGGCCGAGTAGAAGGGGTAGACCGGGGCGAAGTCGGTTAGTTCGGAGCTAGGGTTTAACGGCCGGAAGAGCCGAGCACTTTTGTTAAGTCTAGTCTGCGTGATGGAGTTGAAGGTAATTAAATGTATGCTGAGATGAATCTAAGGCGTGCCTCCGTGCTCCTGCGGTTGTTGTAGTGTTGAATTGGGCTTCGAGCTTATAAACGGGCCGCACAACCCTGACGTTAAGCTGTGGGTCATGAAGTGCTAGAAGGCCGCCGCAGCGGTCCTCTGGGGGCATTTCATGTTAGCAGAGACCAAGAGTGTCACCCTCGAGGAGATGAACTGCGTGTTTAGAAACAAGTCTGGTGCGGACTACACTAAAGATTAACGGCGGAGATAACCACCCTACCAAGACGAGCTAGAGAACAAACTGTCCGCCGCCATCACCAAGAGACAGGCCGAGAGGGGCCGCAGACTGCTAACATCAGTGCGTTAGCTAATAGTAGGCTGTCTGTTTGACAAATTGCGACCTACCGCAGGCAGGTTGCCTGACAGATAACTTACCTTGGGGTCACGTGGACGTGCAGACAACCCACGAATGAACAAAGTTCTAATTCTAACATCAAATACCTCGCTAGATGAATCTTAAAGTCAATCCACCTAAGGAAAAAATACGATGCCTTGCAAGCCCTAAAGCCGAGAATACCATCTAGCGGAGGGGATCAGGGAACTTACCCGTTCTGTGCTGCGGCTTTGATGAGTGTGACGCTTAAAACGCCGATATGGATGAAGCAAGGACGGCGAAATCTCTAGATCTCTTAGCGAATATCGTATAATACTTCGGGATAGGTTCGCCGGCCTCAGAGCACGTGGTAGCAGGCTCCTTCAAAGACAGCTCTGGGGCTTCATTACTAGCTATCATCCACGCCGAGAACGCACAGAGGAGTTGGTAGACCCTGAAGGGCAATAATAGAGTTAGACACCCGGCGGCTGCATCTGCAACCTCAAAGAGATGTAATCCTAGCTCTGCTCTGTTGAGGCTTTGCACGTTGGTGAGGGCGGCAGCTCCCTATTTCATGCTCGTGAGCATATGTCTTCATTCTCGATACATGGAAGGCAACATAACTCACCTAGACGTACGTCTCGGGACAATGACTAATCTGGAGTTGCAAAGGCCCCTCTTTCTCAGAACGCAATGTGAAATGCATCGTACGTTAGACTGCTCGGCGCTCCCGAGATTTGGCGATGGGTTGGCGGATGAGATATCCCAGTACTCGGACGGGAACCTCCAGGCACCCTAGAACTAGCGTCGTGAGCAACATATGTTGCAGCAACAATATATACTTACGCTAGATGTCGCATGAGAGGGTGATATGAGGGAGATCAGGGGCGAGCATAGCACGAAGGGAGAATTCAAGGTTATGAACACCCAAGAGACTGTTGCGGCTTGGGGGCGGGATGATAAAGTACCTGATATTACTTGTGCTGCTTTTTTCTTTTCGCTGTTGCTTGTCCTAGACGAAGAATCGGAGGAGTCCTATCCAGACTGACATTAACGACTTCTCTACTCTAAGTCCGAGAGTAGGGAGGCCCTAGTTAATAGGATACTCACGAGGGAGCTAGAGTATCAACAGGCTGATTATAATCATTACGTGGCCAGATGCTCTCTTTCCTTTTATTCCCCTCTCTTTGTTCTGAATCCTTTCTCTCTTCACACGCGTCTGACTCGTGAAAGCTATTAATACGAACAGCGCGAGACTTAGCAATCGCGAGAACTGATACCCATGGTCACGCCCCCTACTAGGCAGCTACCAGCGGCTAGCTGCGTGGTCGATTCGCTTCCCATTGACGATTATTTCGCTGTAGATAAGCTTTAATCCTAAGAGAGATAGCCGTTCTGCCTCCTTAGGTTGACCACGCGCCGCCTGCGTCGTCTACAGCACTAAGTACCGCTCTGACACCAGCGCCTACCGCATCCCTATCGCCATCCTATGTGAAGGAGACCACAATAACGTGGTACATTACTAAACGTTGCCATGGCGCCATTAGAAGAAGCAATCTTGCGAGGTGGCCACGGCGTATGTTTACCGCATCGATGTTGTGGTCACAACCTCGCTTGCGGTAAAAAGTTTTAATCTGCCTAATTACCTGTTTCAACCCTGGAACTACCCTCTATAAGTGAACGCATGTGTTCGATAGATATTGAGCAGAGTTTAAGCCGGACAGAATTTGCTTTCACGGGACAGGGGGTCGCAACGATAAACACGAACCCGATGACGAACCGGCACGGCCAGGTGCCTCAGCAGTAGATATCCCGTACTTGTTCGCCTATGAGCGCGAGAGACGGTATTGCTAACGCGTAGAACCGGACGGGGGAGAGTTTGCGGACCGAGATCGCGAATATGAACCGGCACCAGAACAGAGAGCTGCAGAACTCACGACTCCAGCCCCCGGACATCGGCATCCTTAAGCATGACGCTTGCCATGGTTAACTTGATCGTCTCAGTGTTCTCACGACATCGCCAAGCTTGTCCTTACGTGCAGTTACCACCCCAACTGTATGCTACCCATCGTCCTCGACAGGCCTGCTCCTCCCAAATTCCAATTTCAGCGCGATAACGCACCAGGGTTGGGAGGGATTATATAGCAACCCATAAGTAACAATCTGGAACAGAAGTACGTCTGAATGTCCCAAGTTCATTATCTATCAAGTTAACCTCAGCCGTTCAAAACGCAGCTTACAAGCCATGAAAAATGCCATCCCAAGACAACGTTCCTTTTTCATGTCCGAGGACGTGATGCCAATGGAGTCCCGCGTATAATAATAGCAAGCTTGCGCTCAGAACATCGCAGCAACGCCGTTACCCGTTGCAAACAGCTTAATTACGCAAGCCTTGGTTATAGCAAACGTTAGTGGAACTTTCGTTGCTTTCGGAGATAGTAGATATAGCGAAAGCGACTGAATCACACGCTGCGATCCCCGGTATCGTTGAGTTCGGCATTTTTCCACAGCCTTGACTGGCTGCAGGCCGCGCAGGATGGAAAGTTCATCCCGGCACAGAAGCCTGTCGCGGTGAAGTTTCTAGAGAGAGTCTTAATCGCGGTGATCGTGACGATAGCCGGCGGCGCGCAGGTGGTCCTCGGCGCGGGATCGCAGGATGTCTCGGCGGGGGACAGGGCTAACGGAGGTCTTATGGGTGAGAATTCCGTTTTGGCGACACTGCCGCTCAATCCGTCACCCGTACTCTTCTCATCTGAGAACTTAAGATCACACCCCTAGATGGGGCAGAGGCAGTAGGGCGCTTATTCGTGAGCAAAACCGGACATTTTGGTGAGTGATATGAAGCATAAGGTACGCATGGCCTAGGGGAAGCCAGCTGAGGGGAGCATCTGGCAGACGGTGCTCGGGATAGGATGTTCAGGCCGCCAGCGATAATTTTCGCCTTCAAGTCAGAGACAAGGGTCAGTCGCAGGTTAGGACAGTGGAAATACCACTACTCGCTTCGAGACCGGTGGAGGAAGCACGTGCTAAGACGCAAAGCCGAGGCCCGTTCGTGTCCATCAGTATGTGCGGTGTGTATCGTCGCGTTCTGTGGGAATGAGGTCGGCGAGAGCATTGCCCCGGTGCCGGTCTCGACACAGGGGGCGCGGGAATGAGTTGCTGTTCAACGTCGTCAAGATCAAACCATTGTCCAACGCGTGAAGCAGCCAAGATATCCTTCACCCAGACATTCTTGACTCTCGGTTTTATGCCCTTGTGAACAGCACTTTGAATATCTCTTCCTGAGTTTCTGGCATCCTCCTGAAGACCGGCTGCAGCATGGGCGCGATTGCGTATCTGCCACGGACCTGTATGGCGGCATTCTCTAGACATGGCGAGATGCGGCCGTGAGAAGTTGCCGCGAACGGCATACGGTTTCAATCGCTCCTGGGTAGGTTCTAGTCCAGCTGTAGTAGTAACAAGCCTTCAGCAGGATGATAGATCAGCATCCTATCTATAGTCGCTCGACGTTCTTTAACGCCCTTAGAAACCGAATTAAGAATAGAAGGATGTTGTTAAGTGAGCGCTAGACCGCAAAACCTAGACACTGAATCACAATATATGGTTTAATTAGCATCTATCTTGGGCGTATTATGATCGCTAATCACATATCTATAGCAGTAGCAATATGCTCTGTAAGGATGGAAAGTAACTTCAGTTAAGACAGGTAAATGCTCCCGTATTGCTATAGGAAGTCAGCCTGGGACTATAAAAAGAATAAAGCAACAAAAAAACGTAGATGTAGCTTTCTTTCCACCTCCTCGTTCTGATCCCTAAAGCTCTATTCGCCGCCATTCTCCCCAGCAGCCTGCCTATTCTTCTTCCTCTCCTCCAAGCCCTTGGATGTGCCGTTATTGTCAGCCAGAAGTAGTATGCCTCATGCGAGATCTTGCGACGAGACCAACAGAGCTTGTATCGCAGGGATAACGCGGGCTGAGGCGCTCAGCTCTCCTGAGCTTAGGATTACCGCGCAGGCTGTGAGCTTCTGCTGGAGTATGTCGTCATACTTCTCGTCATTCTCCTCCTCCTCATCTTGGCCCTGGGATGGGATTTCCTCGAGACGGTTCTCCTCCTTAGTGCGGATGCGCAGGATGGTGGACTCGAGAAAATCAGAATCGTTCATGTCGTCCGGCAGTGTATCATCTAAAGCTCCCCGGGAGAAAACCGACAGCTTGGTAGAGTTAGCAGAGCGGCGGCGGCTAGAACCACGGGCGACCTCGCCATCGGAGCCTCCGTCGACGGTAGACGCACGTTCGTGCTTGTTGGAGCTGGGCTTCTCGGGGCGCGGGTCTGCTGACTTCTGAAGTTCTATAGGTGAAGAATTGTTAACTCAAAAGTGATATCCAAGGCCATTAGATATCGTAAATACAATGGATGGCCTCCTTGATGTCGTTGAGAGTCGGCACAGGGGCGCTCTCTTCCCAGCAGGGTAGGATCATGTGGCGCCCGAGCATCCTCTGGCGGATTTCGGCCTTGATGATGTCTACATCGACGGAGAGGGTCTTGGTAGATCTTTGAAGGCGAGACATGAGCTTGAGGGACTTGGTAGAGGCGCAGACAGCGGTGCCCAGGTGCAAGGAGAGAAAGATAGGGTCTGGAAGCTCGAGGGCGGCAGCAGCATTCTTCATGCG
This sequence comes from Colletotrichum ledebouriae, assembly GCA_036785755.1. Taxonomy (NCBI): domain Eukaryota; kingdom Fungi; phylum Ascomycota; class Sordariomycetes; order Glomerellales; family Glomerellaceae; genus Colletotrichum; species Colletotrichum ledebouriae. The sequence goes on from JAVHLU010000893.1 coordinate 15,559, forward strand.
ACTAGGACCTTCGGGCTTAGACTTGGAAATGTTGAGGTCTTTGGTATAGATTAGGCGTAGGAGGATGTTGAGGCGTTTGGGCTCGATTTCCTCGATAAAGGCCGGGATGTCGAGAATGTGATGGCGGCGACCGGCGTGGACTTTACGGCGGTTAACACCGCAAGCGGCGATAAACCAATCGCGGTGCAGCTTGTCCCATTGCCGCCGCAGAGCATCCCCGCTGACTTTCACATCGTTCAAAGCAGTCACGATCTCCCTGCGAAGCTGGTCGAGTTTGGGCTGGCGCTGCAGGGTGATACTGCCTCACTCGGACTGCTCGTCTGCCATTTTGATAGGAATCTAGCTGCATACATAGCGCCGGATCATAGATAGGTGCATCGGACGCTTCATCGAAGCATAACTGCGTCTGAGCTTAGGCTTATCGTGGATGAATAGCAGAAGGCAACAACAACAAGACAGCAAGGGATCGGAGGCTGGGTTCACGATCAGGATCAGGACTTGCCGGGGACTTGGAAGGCGAGGGGACAACATCAAACACCAGGGTTAGTGAATAGACCGGCGTGTCCTTTCTCACACCATGGAACTTCCTCGAGATCAACAGACATGGAACATTGGCAGCCATCTCCATACCCACGCCACTGACTCCCTTGGGTCAACAATCACGCAAAGGCAGACCGATCTTCATTCTCCTGCAGAGCCCTCTGTATTGACGGCGAAGTCTGAACCCGGGAACCAGAAAGCCAGCCATCACTTTACATCACAACGCATGCTTGACTGGCCTGGCCTGCTTCTTACACGTCATGTGTTACGCCGCACACACTTCTGCGACGGTATCAATGCAGAACACACCCCATAGCCTTGGCCATGGCCACGGTATGACTTCTTCTAATGCTATCGGCACTGTTTGGTATCGGATTGCTGACTTTCCAGTCGTCCAGCCAATGCCCGTGGCCAATGTGAAAGGGCACATCAAAGACAGACGACCCCCTCCTCGATCCTGACTGCCCACGCTTTTGCTTCTTACTTTCTCACGCCCACCTTGCAGCGAGGGCTGGGCCTCATCCGATCGATCGACTCTTTTTGAGTTTCGAGATCTTGCCCCGCATGCCCAGCGCCGCCACCTCGTGGCTGTGTGCCGTCGCATTCTCGCAGATGGTCCGCTGGCACTCGAACAACCCGGCTTCTACGACCCGCAATTGAGATCGCTGGAACTGCTACTCCAATCTCTCTACACAACCGCCCAGTCTATCATCAGTGTCTGCGACCAGTTGCAGGACAAAGCTGAAGGGACAACCACGTGAGGGCAGAAATACTGGAGAGAAAGGGTGGGCCGTGGCAACATCGGGGAACATAAGCATTACCACAATCTTTGCTTGTAAATTCGCGGTGCAGCAAGCACAGAGAGAAACGGCTGAAGCCATTCCGTACCTGACTTAAACCAAGGAACGTCAAATGTTCTTCGCGTGGAAATCTGTTAATTTGGAAGATTTTCTTTAGAAAGGCTTTAAAATAGGTGGGCCCGAGATAGAACTAAACTCGTAAGCTAGTCGTTATTAATAGTGAGGAGCTCCTAACGACAAACTCAATAAGAATGTAAACTAACTTTCGTCTCAGCGCTCAAATAGAAACATGAAACTCGGCTATCTCCATGTACTCTCGTCATTGTTCCTCAAGTTTTAGACTGTCTTCTGGGTGAAGAGAGAGACCGTCTGTATCCGTTCACTCGAAATTACTGGCGCGGGACGTCCGACGGCCGCAGCGGGAAAAGCAGGACTATAGAGACCATCAAGACATCTTCCTTTTCTTTCCGCATATCTCTCTCTTCCCTCTGTCCGTGTAGCTCGCGACTCTCCAGCTTGGCTTTCTCGTGATTGCAGAGTCCTCTACCAGATAGCTACTCCGGACCTCATTAGGTGACCCGCACTTACGAATCAAACATGGTCAGAGGAGGTGATTCTCGGCCCAGCGAGGCTTGGTATTATAGACTAACCTCTCGACACGAAGCGAAATCCCTGGCGCCAAGACACGTCATACAGGCCCGCTGACCTCGGATTGCTTTGAAATCAGCGAAACGCTAACAGTCGCCAGTGGAGCGTTGCCCAAGCGCCACGAGATTGAAGAGGTGCGACTTCTTTAGAGCAATGTCGCGTCTCCAAGCCTCCATCAGTACAACGGTTCAGCCAGACGAGTCCCGTGTAGCATCAGATCCAATCAGCGAAATATAACCATGTCATACAGCTCTCCCCATTCGCGGCGTGGTCCAAATTCTGCCATATTAACAAATGAACAATAGCCTATCCCAGATACCACCGCTCTCCCCAACAGGTCTGCAATCATTCATACCACAGCAAATCTCATCCATCCCCCCTCTTAGCTTCCCACACACGCCTATATACTTACTAATCTCTCAGCTATTAAGAACGAAAGACGCATCCCCCACTGATACAGTGATTTTACCTCCTCTAGAGGATGACCCAGCATATCTTCCCGGCCGCCAACCCAAGCCTCAGCTCCTTATAACAGCTAGGGCCTACTCCCCGGATAGAAAAACCGCTAGACAAATACCAAGTCAAAAGGCAATCCTGTACGAGGATTATGTTCTTCTAGCGAGAACATCAAATTGATTGTGAGTTCTGTGAAGCCTGGCACAGTACAGAAGGTTGCTGTTAGGGAACCACGAAAGAAAACGTCGCTACACTAAACATAGCTATCCCACCCGGACCGCAAGTCTGCCATGAAACGACATGTGTTTGCCGCGAACAAGGGTGGGTGCGCGTTGCCGGGCACCCGGCCTCCAGGTGACGAGAATTTCGGCTCCGGCTGGGCCCACTATTCCGTCCCGGAGGTCGGGCTCCACTGTGGGATTGAATGTAGGCCCGCTAGCGGTCTTCTCTTTTCCCAACACCCGGCGACGCTAGATCAAGTGCACCATATCAAATAGTCTGTAACGCAGTAGTGAATTCTAGAAGACTAACGGTGTTCTAGGGGTGCGTTAGTGGTGCAGGGCTGCAGTTTCTCCTCATCGGCGTGGCCGCAGGCAAAACAGCGCGACAGCTCACGAAGCATTGCACGCAGGCCGCCTCTTCTCAGTAATCCTAGCCAGGAATTTGGATCAGGCTAGGCCTTTGCGTCTCGCATCTTATCGCATATCTTTTAACTGAGACTGTAGCGTCCACTGCACTCTCACAGGTCCGAAAACCGAAAATCCATGACGGCAATTTTCCCGGGTCTTGTCAGAGCGTCTTTCTGCCTTCCTATCCCCCCTCGCCGTGCGGTGCGGAGAAACCGGTTCGAGCGGGGACAGCGCAGAAATCCCAGTCATCAATCGTTTCCCCATAAGCTCGTATGCTTACGGACAGACGAGCCCTCTGGCTTCCCGTCCGCTGCCATTGCACGCGTGTGTTCCTGCTGCCGTATGAAGGTGGCCTTCCGCGCCTCTTCCTCCGCGCCGGCGCATGTTGCTTCGCATGATGAAGACGACGGCCGGCATTCCTGCTCGGTACGCGCGGGATGGCCGCGCTTGTGGCGTCTCTCCGGAAGGGTTGACGTCAGCTTCAGACGTATTTATCACCCAGCATCGGTGGCGCCGGCGTCGGCGCCATGTGCCGTGGCTGACAACGTTATCATTCTTTCCCTGGGCGTACAGGGTGCGGCTGGCGGCGAAAATGCCGTTAAAGATGAGGGGAGGTGACATTGTATAGCAAACAGCTTGTAGTGAGGCGTCCTTCTCCTCCTCCTCGTTCTCCTCCTTACTCTCACTCTCAAATCCTCGTCCTCTTCTGTGTCCTCCGTCCTTTTTAGCCTCATATTCTCGTACTTGTTGCTGAGCTCGCACATATATTGATCGAGAACTAGATCTTGTTATCAGCAAGTGATAACGATCCACCCGGACATATACGCACCTGAGCGGGCACAGGGCTACGTCGGAAAGGCGAGCAGATGGGACTCCGCGCTGACTCCGCTGTCGACTCTAGACCGAGAGCATCTCATACTTGTGCTCCCGAACCTGGACTTGAAAAGAATTGAGCTCGGCATCGGTATTGTGTTCTTGGGCGCCCACTCGTTCGGGCATAAGGCCATCGGTTGTCGGGTGCTACTGTCTATGCCTAGGTACACTTGGTCAGCCTCTAGTTCATGGTCCCAGACAGGGACGTGAGCCCCGTTGTGATAGAGTCGGTATATAGCGTCCCGCACCCCTTCACTTGCTCGAGATCGCGATCGACTTGTGTTGGCGGCCGTGGGCATGCTCAACACCCTGGACAAGCCCGCACTCATGCTGAGGTTCATAACGAGCGAAGGGCTTCTCCTCTCCCATGTGCTTCCTCGCGTCGTAGATCACATTGCGCATTTTCCCCCTGGCCATATTGATCGAGCTCGCGGCCTTGACGGCGAGCACCCACCAGCTCTGGTCCTTGAGAACTGTCCCAGGCCTGATCACCCCGCATTTTCTCGCCAGGGCTGGTCGTGTCCGAGTCAAACTCCGGGGCTAAGGCCAAATGCGGTCGAGCCTGTCCGCCGACTTAATCGCCTTCGAATCCGGGAACACGGAGTTCCGCGTGCCGACTGCGCCAACGCCGCTGGTGATGCCGAGCGGGCCGCATGGTAGAATAGCGATGTCGAGCTCCGCGCAGTGCTGCAGCTGTGATATCGAGTCCCGCCAGTGGAAGATGAACCAGTCTTGCACGCTATTGAGCCGGTTGTCCAGCAGCTCTATCGCCTCGTCGATCTAATCGTCGTCCACGGTCAACAGCCCGGCCTTCTCCACCACCCTGGCGTCGAGCAGATGCTTCAGCGCGTTGAGTAATTTGATGCCGCAATGTCGAGATGCCTTGGGGTTGGAAGGGAAGGGTATTTTCTACCGGGGAGGGGACTTCGGGCGTCCATAGCCGCGGAAAGGATGGCAAAGGTTGGGAAGCCGAGGGCGGGTGAATGAGATGTGCTGCTTGTACTGCCACCTAGTGCCACACCTCCGTGTGAGAAGACCGTGGCTGATGTATTTCCAGGCGCCATATTATAAGTGAGGCTGTGAGCTGGCTCGGCGCATGAATGGTTCATCCGTGAACGTGAACGTCTCTATGGACCTTCAGAGGCTTCTCAGGCTCTGGCTAGTACTGAGAGATGGCTGACATCAACAGGCTCCCGAACGAGACTGGAAATCTCGTCCAGAATCTCGTTCAGCGACCTGAGTGGGAAACTGCTCGAAGATGGTACGGGCCCTCACAAGCCTCTTACTTCTATCACAGTAGGAGAACAGGGCGTGCATCACGTCGTGGCAGTCTTGCCTAATGAACACGACCCGAGATAAGTACACGGCTTTCAAGGCTGATTACTTCGGGATAGACCTGAAGCATCTCGCATACGCGTTGGGGCGTATGGGTTGTGTCGTGATGCCTTTAGCATCGCCCGTTCCTAGCGCGGCACGTGACCCGAAGGCGGCTCTAGAACTACCTTCTTCCGAGGGTCGTTCCTCTAACTATAGTTATAAATAACCACGTTATAGCTACTCTTATTATAATAGAATAAGCTCTTTAGTAACTCTAAATATAGCCCTATAGGACGTTTCTTAATAGTTATAAGCCTAGCTCTAACTAGACCCCTAACTACTATTTTAAAACGAGCCTTTACTACTAAAAGTACTTATTAAAACTTCCTCTCTTCCTCTCTCTTACTTCTTCTTTTCCTCTATATATATATTATCCTCTATTTCTAAACGACCTTAACTATAATATCTTTTATTACCCCTATAATAGTATTATACTACCTAACTATATAAAGGGACTTTACTACTTAGTATATAATAATCTAAGCTAAAGCCTAAGCTACTAGAGTCTAGAAGTATATTAACCTAGATAACCCTAAGGGACCTTTATACCTAGGTAAAACCTCGTTAGAAACCTTAACTCTTAATATATATATTACTAAGTAAAACTAGGATATTAACGCCTAGTACCTATAAGAGAAGAGCGCTTATAATTAATATATCGCTCTACTTAACTAGGAGGCTTTAGAAGAGGCTACTACTAATACTACCTCTAGGATATAGATAATAAATAAACTATAACCCCTTTAGCCTCTAACTACCCTAGTTATAATTAATAAGAATACTATAGGTATATAGGAATAGTACCTAGAGTACTTTTATTTACTTATTATATAGGAGTCTAAGCGAACCCGCGAGGATTAAGAGTTTAAGTATATTAACTATCTAGTTATAGAGATTATTACTTATAATATTATTATACTTATATATATAGAACTTCTCGCTAAAGGGGATATAACTCTTTATAGCCTTATTATTAATCTTAAGCGTTATTACGCTCTAAGTAAGGCTAATACCCTTATTACTATTTAAGAGGAGTATACCTAGGTCCTTAAGAAGGTAAATAGGAGCGTTAATCCTAATATATAGATTAAGGACTTTAAGGGCGTCTATTTCTATACTACTTAGCTTAAGCGTCTTAAAGCGAGTAGCACCCTTGCTTTAAAAACTTTTCTTTAAGTAGTAAGTTATTACTTTATACCTATTTAGGCTAATATAGAGATTATAGATATCCTTAAATAGGAACGAGCGGGGACCCCTATCTCTAATATAAGCTAATATACTAATATATTTAAGGACCTCTTATATAAGGATATACTCTACTTAAGATTATAAGGATAAAGCGCTAGGGTCTTTATAATACTAGCTAGCTATATAGATAAAGCTAACTTATTAAACGTTCCTATAATAAGTAACTTATCTAGTAATAAATAATACCTATATAAGTTAAGCTATTAATAGCTAAGCGTTAATTATAATTACTTAGAAGCTACTCTAACTAGATATTACTAAAAGGGCCCCTATATATTAGTAATAGATATATAAGTAGCTTAGATCTATAACTAGTTAAATAGTAACCTACGCTTTACTAACCTTCGCGCTAAATTCACTTATAGGGGCTAGTTATATACTATTCCCTATAAGGGTAAGAACTACTAAAATAATAAGAGGGGTAATAAGGGTTTATCTAAGAAATCTAATATAGCCCCGAGCTACCCTATTAATATAGTAATAATTACTTTCTATATAGCCCTTGCGAACGAGGTCGGGGATAATATAATTAACTTAGATAAAGAATACCTAAGTATCTTTATAACCCCCTACTTAGGACCCTATATACTATATAAGTCTATAGTCCTAGATAACTATAGAAGGATATACCTAGTAAATAATAAGTCCCTACTTATCCCCTCCTTAATTAGGTATTATAATAGAGAACGAGTTAATTCTAGAATAGCTTTATACCTAATTATTACTAAGGGTATGCGGATTATTAAGAATACTCTTAATAGCTTAAAAAGTATAAATATAGAGGACCTTATACTCTATAATATAGGATATATAGAGAACTTTTATATTAATATAATCTCTAAAGCGCTACTTTAGAAGATAGGTATTTAATATTTAGGGTATAACTATACTCTTTGCTTTAGAATATATAAGAAGAGCGTAGTAGTTAAGAAACTTATTAGGAAGGCGAACCTCGCCTTCCTTAAATATAAGCCTTATTCCTTATACCCTATTCCTAGGCGGATCCCCTGAAGTATTAATATTATTATTAATAATATAAACTATATACTTATAATATATAAGTAAACCTCTTTTATATTACTACTAGACTAAAGTAACGATATAATACTTTAGTACCTCTAAAGTAGCTACCTTAGCCCTAAAGCTCTTAAGTAGCTTATCTATACTACTCAGGGGGTAAGAATTAAAAGCTTAACACGCCTTTAATACTAATACTACGTAGTTATATATACTAAATAGGTAATTTTAAGATAAATATTAGAAGATAAAGTAATACGCCCTTACTATAGGGTCGCATAGGATCTATTTAACTACCCCGAAAGCCTTAATTAGAACTAGTAGCTCCTTATTATTAAGGATAAATATACTAGTTAGTTCTTCGTATTTCTATGCGTTAATAAATCCTAAAGTAGTATTATACTCGCTCTATATACCTTTAGATAATAGGTATTTTAATAGAAGGGACTTTCTATTTATAAGATTAGATAAGACGTCGAGAGGTTAGTAATCTTGCTTATAGGCTATATAGGATATAAGGAATAGACCTATATAGAATAAATAGAGGTTAAAATAACCCCTCTATATATAAAGGAACCGAATAGTAGAGGGGAGCGGGCTAGTTAGGAAGTTATTACTTAAACGATTAAAATGCTTACTATAGCTAGCTTACCTATAGAACTATAGGCTAAGATAGTACTAACTATAATAATACTTTATAATATAAGCCTACTTAAACGCTATAGCTAGTATTTACTATTATAGATCGAAGAGGAGTAGTTCTACTAGTACTTTTGCTAGTAGCAGCCTAATAATAGAGCGACTCTAACCCGCGACCTTCGCCCTTACTAGGGATATATATATACCTATAGCTACTATATATACCCCCTTAAGAGGGAATAAGAGAGAGGAATTAATAAGAGAGACTTTAAAGTAGTACCGCGGGGATATATTAGATACCTAGTAGGATATATACTAAATACCTATAACTTATATAGGATCTAGATCCCTATGTTATAATTAGTTATTATTATATAGAACGTAACGTTTAATAAATAGACTTTCTATATAAAGGATAAGGTAAAAGAGGCTATCTTAGAAGATACTATCTATAGTATAGTAGATAAGATTAAGGAACCCGTATTATATATCGACTTTAAACTTTAGATCTTAGGCGTTATAAATAAGGATAAAGCTATATTAATACTTATAGCTAAAGAATAATTACTTATACTAACCCTTATTCCTATAACTAAGTTTTTAAGCAGAAGAATCCTAAAACTTCTAAAGGGATAAGTAGGCTAGAAGGGGGGGGTAGCTATTATCCCCTAATCCTATACTAGAGCTAGATAAAAGCCTAGCTCTAATAAGTAGAGTAATAGATATAGTATATATATTAGAAATAAACTATATAGATAAAGCTATTAGGGAAGTTAATTCTAAAGGGGAACGGATTAAGGACTATATTATAATTAAACCTCTTCCTGCTTTATAAAACGTTTCTAAAGTAGGCGAGTGTAATAAAAATAAACCTTTAGATAGTAAGCCCTTAAATCTACTAGTATAGCTATACTAGGGTAGTAAGGAGAGGGCTAATATTAAATAGGGGTCCGACTAGGTATATAACTAGGAGGATTATAGCTAAATTTATTAAAGCTAATAACTATATAATCTACTACTTAGTAACCTATAACTAGGAATAATAGAGAGCGAACCCCGCTCTAGTTACTAGTTTTTACTATAGTACTATATAGAGCAGGAGCGGGTATCTAGCTTCTTTAAGACTTTTATACCTAATTAGTAGAAAGCCTTCTTAGAAGCTAGTATAAAGTACTATACGCTCTATAGCTATATTTATACTACTATTTATAGCGCGAAGCCTGCTCGTATAACTATAATAATCCGCGAATATCTTACTATTAATAATCTTATTAAGCTACCTCGCTTATAGAAGGAACTTTTAAGCCTCCTATAGGCGCTCTAAACTTACTTTAAAGAAGTACCTAAGGTTAAGATAAGTAAATTATAATAAATAGATACGTAGCGCGTTATTAATCGAGGGATAATAATAAAGAGACCGATCCCTCTAAAGTAGGTATTTACCTATAAATTTAATAAGGATAATATCCTTAATTAATATAAAGCAAGGATCTATATTTAGGGCGATTAGTAAGAGAAGTCGCCCCTTAAATAGACTTATATAGCAACCCTCGCTACTTATACCTTTAGGGTAGTAATAGTAATTACTATATAATTCGACCTCGAAGTTAAATAGTTTAATATTATTAATATATTCCTAAACGCCTCCTAGGACCTAAATAAAGACCTTATTATTTATAAGTTATTAGATAGCTTTAAGTAGCCTAGAAAAAACGTCGAACTACGCTACGCGCTCTACGGGCTAAGGGATATACTATTACTCTAGTATAAGGAGTTCTCCTCGACCCTTTAGAACCTAGGCCTTAAGCCTATAAGTAAAGACCTATACCTCTTCTAGTTAACTAATAAGAAGGTTCTTATTATCTTTTATATAAATAACTTCCTTATCCTATTTTATAGGAACTATAAAGAGGTAGTATAAAGGGTAATCGCTAGCCTAAAGGAGGTATATAAGTTAAAGGAATAAGGCTTAGTTAAGTACTATCTCGGAATTAGGGTTATTTATAACTAAGCTATATAAAAGATATACCTCTCTTACGACTAATATATTAGGTAGGTTATAAAGAAGTTTAATCTACTTAATTTAAGAGCGCTAATAACCCCCCTTCTAAACCTACTACTTCTAAAGAGTAAAATAGTAGTAATACTATTAGAGGTAAAGAGTTTCTAAGAGAAGATTAGCTCTATACTCTATACTACTATTATAATTCAACCTAACGTCGCTTTTATATATTCCCTACTCTTAAGATCCCTAACGAACCCCGCTCCTTATTACTACGCTACTACTAACTAGGTTATATAGTACTTATATTATACTCGCTACCTCGTAATACGCTTTAGTAACTTAGGGGGTAGGTAAGTACTACTAATTATAAGTAACGCTTTATTTATAAATAATAAGGAGATATAGAAGTTATCTTAAGGGTATATAATCTCGCTCTTTAGAGGGCTAATTTAATAGAAGGCTACTTAATAGGCTATAGTTATAATATTAATAATAGAAGCGGAGCTTCTAAGCCTCGAATATACTACTAAGGAGATAATCGCTCTTTAGAGGCTATTTAGGGATATCGCTCTTAAACTTAGTAATATCTAGAAGATTTATTATAATAACTAATAGATAATTCGTCTTATAATAGGCGAAAAGGAATAGATTTTAACTAAGCTATAGTATATTAATATTTAGAATATATAGCTATAATAAGAATACGCTAGAGGATCGTTTAGTATAATATATATACTAATAAATAATATACTAGCTAACGGTCTTACGAAGGTTCTTAACTATAAGAAATTTAAATAGTTCTATTCGCTCCTAAATCTAAAAGATATGCGGAGATTTATCTTAATAAACGAGGGATGCTCTAAATAAGTATAGGGGGGCTATTAGCGCCTAATTTTTAATTAATTTATAGCCTACTAGCTAGGGAGCTTAAAGTCGCTCTTATAAGAGTAAAAGAATATAACTTACCCCAAAGGGCGCCTTAAAACGCTAATTTCCTACTACTTAACCTCGGAGGATTTACTTATACTAATCTATTAGGATATTATATAAGGGTAGTAATACCTCTAGTAAATACGAGCTAATAAGACTATTAACTATATAGCGTATTATAGTAGCTATATTACTAATAGGCGGATAAGGAGCAGGCGTGCCCGCGCTAACTACTAGTATTCTAAGTAGAACTAGGGCGAGCAAGGGAGCGATAATACTATATATACTAGAACTACTTATTATATTAGGAGTCCTACTTAAACCCTTATTATTACTACCCTTCTTTACTACTATAATATCCTCCTTCTAGGTAGTAATAGCCTCGCGGAGCGTAGCTCTCTAATAAGCGAGGGTCTATAGGTTATATTAGAAGTTAGTTATAGAAACGAAGCGCGTATAGAATCTTACCCTTCTAACCGCTAGGTCTTCTAAAGTCTTAGCTTTAGTATATTAGCAGGCTATAATAGTAATAGGGGTACTTATCTATTAATAAGGTACCTTACCCTTATAATAGTAGTTATACTTACCCGCTATACTAAGTAAGTACCTTCTATCTAATAAGCTTATAAGCTTGCTTATAATATACTAAAGATAGCGCTTATTAAATAGGGGTACTTACTCCACCTCTATACCTCTACTAGGGGGAGGAGGGCTAGGAGGGGGCTTTAAACTACCCTTATTAGTACCCTCCTCCTTATCTATCTCCTTAGGGATTATAATAATAACGAGGTTAATAACGTTCTAAAGTATAGTTATAGTAATAAAGGGATTATAACTTACTAGGAGCTATCCTCTTAGATTACTTTAGAGGGTAACCCCGGGGCTTCTTAGGTTATAAACCCTTACCCTTACCCTTAGAGCTACCCTCTATACGCTTCCGCTTATGCCTTCTACTCGCTATAATATATTAGTATACTATATATTAATAATAGGGAGGAGCGATATATATATAACCTTACTATCGCTCGGTCTTGAAAGCAGGGATCGGAATCGCTAATTGTCGATGCTGAACTCCATTTGGTGCTTGAGACTTTGGTAGAATCTTTCGTCGGGCCTAAGACGACGGACGCCTCCGGCTTCGGCAGGATGATCGCCCACGGGAGCGCTATCATCCGGGAGCAGGTTGCGCGCGACATGGCGGCGCGGTCCGACATGATCGCGTCTTTCATCAGGCATGGGCTAACTGAGAGCGACCTGCTGTCCGAGGCTCTGCCAAACGACCAGGGTCACTCACGCGTCCGGAAGGCGGTGTTGAATAAGCTCAAGGTGGATTTCGAGAAGACGGGTATCACTATATGGATTATGGAGGATATCGAGTAAAGCAGTTGACTACCAGCGCAAATATATCTTTCACCTTGGAGAGCGACAACGAGAAACATCCTCAAGCAAGCACAGCATTCTCATAGAAGCTCTTTTACGGTCCAATTCTGAGATTAATTAGCACCTTCTCAGACATGGGGTTCGTTGCTTATCACGTTCTCCCTGTCCTCCCTCCATCATCGCGGCCGTATTCGCGAGGCGGACGATCGTCGTCACACTTGTCTCTGTACGGGTTGAAGTTGTCGCGGAACTGGTCGCGACACTCCCGCGCCTGCAGGATTTCTCTAAGGAGTTGCTCATTGGATATTGATACATACACCAAGATTATCGAAAGGTCCCTAGTTCGATTCTAGTTCAGAGAAGGATTCCTTTTTGTTTTAGGATTGTGTGCTCATTTTGGTTCGGCCTGTCTGTATTTGACAGTTTCTGATGCTCGACCTGACCTGTTCATTAAGATGGAGTAGACGTGTTGGACGGACCTTAGTCGATTGGAATCCGCTCACACCTGCCTCCTTCCGACCTTCTCCACTCGACCTGACGGACCTGTTGGCCCTAGAGCCTTTGTCGCCTGCGCGTCCTCGTCCTCTGCCAGTTCTGCGGAAGGAATATAGAACCCCAACGTCAGGGCCATGTCCTTGGGGAGCAATAGCCTATGTCCTGGATATAGGGGGAAGGAAGATATTGCAAACTCAGAAGAGGCCGGATTCAACACGACTTGCGCAGTCGGTCTGTTCCCGCCTCCTTCGCTGCGGAGCATCTATATTAGGTTGCCTAAATCCGACATGCCACCACCTGCTCTAGAAATAGTTCTATGAAAGCGGCAAGTTGGCGCGTATGTGATTTTGTCGTGATGCCTTTAGCATCGCCCGTTCCTAGCGCAGCATATGACTAACGTTAGCTCCAGAGCAACCTTTTTCTAGGGTCGTTCCTCTAACTATAGTTATAAGTAACTACGTTATAGCTACTCTTATTATAATAGAATAAGCTCTTTAGTAACTATAAATATAGCCCTATAGGACGTTTCTTAATAGTTATAAGCCTAGCTCTAACTAGACCCCTAATTACTATTTTAAAACAAGCCTTTATTATTAAAAGTACTTACTAAAACTTCCTCTCTCCTATTCCTTCTTTCCTCCTTATTATATACTATCCTCTATTACTATAAACCCTCTATTTCTAAATAACCTTAATTATAATATCTTCTATTACTACTACTATAATATTATACTATCTAATTATATATAAGGACTTCGCTACTTAGTATATTATAATCTAAGCTAAAGCTTAAGCTACTAGAGTCTAGAAGTATATTAACTTATATAACCCTAAGGGACCTTTATACCTAGGTAAGACCTCGTTAGAAACCCTAACTCTTAACTTATATATTACTAAGTAAAACTAGGATATTAACGCCTAATACCTATAAGAGAAGAGCGCTTATAATTAATATATCGCTTTACTTAACTAGAAGGCTTTAGAAGAGGCTATTACTAATACTACTTCTAGAACTACTCCTAAGTCTATTATTAGGATATAGATAATAAATAAATCGTAACCCCTTTAGCCTCTAGTCGCCCTAGTTATAATTAATAGAATACTATAGGTATATAGGAATAGTACCTAGAGTACTTTTATTCGCTCGCTATATAAGAGTTTAAGTAAACCTTTAAGGACTAAGAGTTTAAAAGGATTAACTATCTAGTTATAGAGGCTATTACTTATAATATTATTATACCTAAATATATAGAACTTCTCGCTAAAGGGGATATAACCCTTTATAGCCTTATTATTAATCTTAAATATTATTATACTCTAAGTAAGGCTAGTACTCTTATTACTATTTAAGAGGAGTATATCTAAATCCTAGAGAAGATAAATAGGAGTATTAATCCTAACGCCTAGATTAAGGACTTTAGGGGTATTTACCTCTATACTACCTAGCTTAAGCTTCTTAAAGTAAGTAGTACCCTCGCTTTAAAAACTTTTCTTTAAGTAATAAGTTATTACTTTATACTTACTTAGGCTAATATAGAGATTATAAATATCCTTAAATAGGAGCGAGTAGGGAAACTAGTCTCTAATATAAGCTAATATATTAATATATTTAAGGACCTCTTATATAAGGATATACTCTACTTAAGGTTATAAGGATAAAGCGCTAAGGTTTTTATAACACTAGCTAGCTATATAGACGAGGCTAACTTATCGAGTATTCCTATAACTAGTAACGTATCTAGTAGTAAATAGTACCTATATAGGTTAAGCTATTAATAGCTAAGTATTAATTATAACTACTTAGAAGCCGCTTTAACTAGATATTACTAGAAGGGCCTATATATATTAATAAAAGATATATAAATAGCTTAGATCTATAACTACTTAAATAATAACCCACGCTTTGCTAATCTCTTTATAGAACTCGCTTATAAGGGCTAGCTACGCGATATACCCTATAAGGAAAAAAACTACTAAAATAATAAGGGGGGTAATAAGGGTTAATCTAAGAAATCTAACGCAGGCCCGAGCTACCCTATTAATATAATAGTAGTTGCTTTTTATATAGCCCCCTTAAACGAGGTCGGGGATAATATAATTAACTTAAATAAAAAATACCTAAGTATCTTTATAACCCCCTACTTAGGACCCTATATATTATATAAGTCTATAGTCCTAGATAATTATAGAGGGATATACCTTATAAATAATAAGTCCCTACTTATCCCCTCCTTAATTAAGTATTATAATAAAGAATAGGTTAATTTTAGAATAGCTTTATATCTAATTATTATAAAGGGTATATAGATTATTAAGAATGCTCTTAATAGCTTAGATAGCGCGAATATAGAGGACCTTATGCTCTATAATATAGGATATATAGAGAACTTTTATATTAATATTATCTCTAAAGCGCTATTTTAGAAGATAGGTATCTAATACTTAGGCTATAACTATACGCTTCGCTTTAGAACCTATAAGAATAGTATTATAAATAAGAAACTTATTAGGAAAGTAAACCTCGCCTTCCTTAAATATAAGCCTTATTCCTTATACTTTATTCCTAAGCAGATCCCCTAAAGTATTAATAGTATTATTAATAACATAAACTATATGCTTATAATACATAAGTATACCTCTTTTATACTACTACTAGACTAGAGTAATAACGCGATACTTTAGTACCTCTAAAGTAGCTACCTTAGCCCTAAGGCTCTTAAGTAGCTAGTATATACTACTTAGGGGGTAAGGATTAAGAGCCCGACGCGCCTATAATACTAATACTACGTAGTTATATATACTAAATAGGTAATGTTGGAATAATTGTTAGAAGATAAAGCAATACGCCCTTACTATAGAATCGCATAGGATTTCTTCAACTACCCTAAAGGCTTTAACTAGAGCTAGTAGCTCCTTATTATTAAGGATAAATATATTAGTTAGCTCTTTGTATTTCTACTTGTTAATAAGACCTATAGTAGCGTTATACTCGCTCTATATATATTTAAGTAATAGGTATCTTAATAGAGGGGACTTTCTATTTATAAGATTAGATAAGACGTCGAGAGGTTAGTAATTTCACTTATAAGCTATATAGGATATAAGGATTAGACCTATACGGAAGGAATAGAGGTTAAAATAACCACTTTATATATAAAGAAACTAAATAGCAAAGGGGAATAGGCTAGTTAGGAAGTTATAACTTAAATAATTAAGATACTTACTATAGCTAGCTTACTTATAAAACTATGGGCTGAGATAGTACTAGTAGCGACGACGCTTTATAATATAAGCCTACTTAAATACTATAACTAGTATTCGCTACTATAGATCGAAGAGGAGTAGTTCTACTAGTACTTTTACTAGTAGTAACCTAATAATAGAGCACCCCTAACCTATAACCTTCGCCGTTACTAGGGATATATATATACTTATAGCTACTATATATACCCCCTTAAGAGGGAATAAGAGAGAGAAATTAATAAGAGAGACTTTAAGGTAGTACTATAGGGATATATTAGATACCTAGTAGGATACGTTTTAAATACCTATAACCTATATAGGGTCTATATCCCTATATTATAAATAGTTACTATTATATAGAACGTAACGTTGAATAAATAGACTTTCTATATAAAGGATAAGATAAAAGAGACTATCCTAGAAGATATTATCTATAAGATAGTAAAAGAGATTAAAGAGCTTATATTATAAGTTAACTTTAAACTTTAGATCCTAGGCGTTATAAATAATGATAAAGCTATACTAATACTTATAACTAAATAGTTATTTATACTAAGCCTTATCTTTCTAACTAAGTCTCTAAATAGAAGAATCCTAAAACTTCTAAAGGGGTAGGTAAGTTAGAATAGGGTATAGCTATTATCCCCTAATCTTATACTAGAGCGAGATAAAAGCCTAGCTCTAATAGATAGAGTAGTAAGTATAATATATATATTAGAAATAAACTATATATATATACCTATTAGGGAAGTGAATTCTAAAGGGGAATAGATTAAGGATTATATTATAACTTAACTACTCCCTACTTTATAATATATTTCTAAAGTAAGTAAGAGTAATAAGAATAAGCCTTTAGATAAGAGGCTCTTAAATTTATCAATATAGCTATACTAGGATAGAGAGGAGAGGGCTAATACTAAACGGAGGTCTAACTAGGTATATACCTAGGAGGGCTATAGCTAAACTTATTAAAGCTAATAACTATATAATTTACCGCCCAGTAACTTATAACTAGGAATAGTAGAAAGCAAATCCCGCTCTAGTTACTAGTTTTTATTCTAATATTATATAGAGTAGGAGCAGGTATCTAGCTTCTTTAAGACTTTTATACCTAATTAGTAAAAAGCCTTTTTAGAAGCTAGTATAGGGTACTATATGCTCTATAGCTATATTTATACTACTATTTATAGCGCGAAGCCCGCTCGTATAACTATAATAATCTATAAATATCTTACTACTAATAACCTTACTAAGCTACCTCGCTCGTAGAAGGAACTTTTAAACCTCCTATAAGCGCTCTAAACTTGCTTTAAAGAAGTAGCTAAGGTTAAAATAAGTAAATTATAGTAAATAGATATATAGCGTATTATTAATTAAGAGATAATAATAAGGAGACTAATCCCTTTAAAGTAGGTATTTACTTATAAATTTAATAAGGATAACGTCCTTAACTAGTATAAAGCAAGAATCTATATTCAAGGCGATTAGTAAGAGAAGTCGCCCCTTGAATAGACTTATATAGCGACCCTCGCTACTTATACCTTTAGGGTAGTAATAATAATTACTATATAATTCGACCTCGAAGTTAAATAATTTAATACTATTAATATATTCCTAAATACCTCTTAGGACCTAAGTAGAGACCTAATTATTTATAAGTTACTAGATAGCTTTAAGTAGCCTAGAAAGTATATTAAACTATACTACGCGCTCTATAGGCTAAGGGACGTGCTACTACTCTAATATAAGGAGTTCTCTTAACCCTTTAGTATCTAGGCCTTATACCTATAAATAAAGACCTATATCTCTTCTAGTTAACTAAGAAGAGTATCCTCGTTATCTTTTATATAAATAACTTCCTTATCCTATTTTATAAGAATTATAAAGAAGTAATATAAAGGGTAATTACTAGCCTAAAGGAAGCGTATAAGTTAAAAGAATAAGGCCTAGTCGAGTACTATCTTAGAATTAGGGTTATGTATAACTAAGCTATATAAAACATATACCTTTCCTATAACTAATATATTAAGTAAGTTATAAAGAAGTTTAATTTAGTTAACTTAAGAGCGCTAGTAACCCCCTTTCTAAACCTACTACTCCTAAAGAGTAGAATAATAGTAATACTATTAGAGGTAAAGAGCTTCTAAGAGAAGATTAGCTCTATACTCTATATTACTATTATAATCTAACCTGATATTGCTTTTATATATTCTCTAATCTTAAGATTCCTAATAAATCCCGCTCCTTATTACTATACTACTACTAACTAGGTTATATAATACCTATATTATACTTATTACCTTATAGTATACTTTAGTAACTTAGGGGGTAGATAGGTACTACTAATCGTAAGCAACGCTTCGTTTATATATAATAAGGAGATATAGAGGTTATCTTAAGGGTATATAATCTCACTCTTTAGAGGACTAATCTAGTAGAAGGCTACTTTATAAGCTATAGTTATAATAATAATAATAGAAGCGGAGCTTCTAAGCCTAGAATATATAGCTAAGGAGATAATCGCTCTTTAGAAGCTATTTAGGGATATTACTCTCAAACTCGGCGATATCTAGAAGATTTACTATAATAACTAATAGATAATTCGTCTTATAATAAGTAAAAAGGAACGGATCTTAACTAAGCTATAGTATATTAATATTTAAAATATATAGCGATAATAAGAATACGCTAGAGGATCGTTTAGTATAGTATATATACTAATAAATAAAATACTAGCTAATAGTCTTATAAAGGTTCTTAACTATAAGAAATTCGAATAGTTCTATTCGCTCCTTAATCTAAAAGATATATAGAGAATAATTATAATAAATAAGGGATGCTCTAAATAAGTATAGGAGGGCTAGTAGCGCCTAATTTTTAATTAATTTATAGCCTACTAACTAGGGAGCTTAAAGTCGCTCTTATAGGAGTAAAAGAGTATAATATACCCTAAAGGGCTACTTTAAAACGCTAATTTCCTACTACCTAACCTTAGAGGATTCGCTTATACTAATCTATTAAGATATTATACGAGGGTAGTAATACCTCTAGTAAATATATACTAATAAGACTATTAACTACGTAGTATACTATAATAGCTATATTACTAGTAGGTAGATAAGGTATAGGTATACCTACGCTAACTACTAGGGTTCTAAATAGAACTAGGGCGAGAGATAGAGCAGTAACGCTATATATACTAGAACTACCTATTACCTTAGGAGCCCTACCTAAACCCTTACTATTACTACCCTTCTTTACTACTATAATCTCCTCCTTCTAGATAGTAATAGCCTTTTAGAGCATAGCTCTCTAATAAGTAAGGGTTTAGAAGTTATATTAGAAGTTAGTTATAGAAATAAGGCGTATATAGAACCTTATCTTTCTAACCGCTAGGTTATCTAACGTCTTAGCTTTAGTATATTAGTAGGCTATAATAGTAATAAGGGCGCTTATCTATTAATAAGGCACCTTACCCTTATAATAGTAATTTACCTGCTATACTACGCGAGCACCTTCTATCTAATAAGCCTAAGAGCTTACTTAAAATATACTAAAAATAGCGCTTATTAAGTAGGGGTACTTACTCTACTTCTATACCTCTACTAGGGGGAGGAAGGCTAAGAGGGGGCTCTAAACTACCCTTATTAGTACCCTCCTCCTTATCTATCTCCTTAGGGATTATAATAATAACGAGGTTAGTAATATTCTAGAGTATAGTTATAATAATAAAGGGATTATAACTTATTACAAGCTATCCTCTTAAACTACTTAGGAGGGTAACCCTAGGGCCTCTTAGGCTATAAACCCTTACGCTTAGAGCTATTCTCTATAGGTTACTTCTACTTCTTCCTTCTACTTACTATATAATATATTAGTATACTATATATTAATAATAGGAAGGAATAACGTATATATAACCTTATTATTACTCTCTAGGGGAGGAGGGTACGCCCCTCTACCCCTAGCTTTATTCTTGCTTTTAGTTGCGCGCGCTTTCTTAAGAGGTATAGCCTAGCTAGTCTTCTTTTTAGGAGGTATTTATAAATATATTAGTATATTATAATAGCTTTAAGATTATTATATAATATAGTTATACGCGCGCGCGTGTAATAAGGTTATTATTAGAGCTTAAGTCAGGTATATATATAGTTATTATATTATATATAGGGAAGAGTTAAGAAGGTAGGAGGGCGGCTAGGTTATTTTATTTAGAATTAATATAATAGTAGCTACCCTACCTAAGCTAATAAGAGACAATAAATTCTACTACTATTAGTAAGAGTTAGTAAATAAAGGGTATTATAATAATAATAGTAATAGTTATAAAAGTAGAAAACTACGACTATTTACGCTTCGCCTATACCTAATATAAACGACTTTACTTTATTATCTCTTTTATAAATAGGCTTATTAATAGGTTAAATATAAATATATTGCTTTATATTTAGGTATTTTAAGGGATACTACGTAGTTAAGCGCTTTTCTAGCCGCTGCTATATCTAGGGGGGTATATCATAATACCTTTAGTATCGCCCGTTCCCAGCGCAGCATATAACTAATATTAGCTCTAGAGCGACCTTTTTCTAGGGTCGTTCCTCTAACCGTAGTTATAAGCGACCACGTTATAGCTACTCTTATTATAATAGAACAAGCTCTTTAGTAACTATAAATATGGCCCTATAGGACGTTTCTCAATAGATTTCGTAATGTGGCGGTAGTTAGGGGGGGGGAGCGGATGTCGTAGCAGATAGCCACTGAGACGAGCCCGTACTCTAGCAGGTCGACGACGGTGACGGAGTCGCTGGGGCTCAGGAGCTTGTATTCAAATGCTATCGCTAACCCTGAGTTTTTGGGTCAGTGGGAAGGGGTTCAAGATGCTAACCGGTGTGTTCTAGGTAGTCGGTAGCCGCCACCCAATCGCAATAGCCTCCCTTTCAGGGGGACGTATAGCTCCAACTCGATTAAGGTCTGGGCCCCGAAGTCCCCGTCTGCGTCGTGGCGATGGACGCCGCCAATGATGCCGGAGCAGCCGGGAGCGGGTCTGGCTGGGTAAGCGACGAGTAGTCGTGTTGAGAGAGCGGCAGCGCCAAGCGACGTCGTAGACCTTGCGGCTGAGGCGGGTGCTGAAGTCGTCGGGGCTGCGGGCTATGTGACACTTCGACTTGATCGCCGCCGCCGCCAGCTCCCGCGTCGACTTCCACGATGGTTTCGAGTCCAGGAATGTGCCTCCTCCGGTCGCGAACAACGAAGCTCGTATATACTTTCACTAGAAACTTTCCTCTGAGCACGTTGCTGAAGCCTTGCGTGGTGTTCTTGAGGTTTAACGCCACGATCCTCCGCGTAGGCTTCTCGAAGAGATAGTCGATCCCAATTCATACGGCGTTAAGATCGTTCAGCCTTCTATTCGGGTCGCAATCGGGCCAAGTACATGGGTGATGCCGTTCCGGGTCGCCGGGCGACGGCGTCGTCATTTCGGTGGGGTGATGGAGCAGCCAGGTTTTCGACTTTACCGATAAAACGCGTTGAAAACGCTTATCCTTCTTTTCTCCTACATAAGAATGTCATCCAGGCCTGCACCCAATTCCAGTGGGTGTTCTGCGATGAGGCGGTATTATCAGTAAAGTGGGTCCACTGGGTCGGCCGACAAACCAGCTATCTAGGAGGAGGGGGAGGTACATTGATATTAAGACGCAACAATGAGGAATAGAAGGAAATAACATAGATTTTAGGCAATCTGAATCCATTTGAACCCCGCTGTGAATTTCTCCGCCCGAAGAAATGTTTTTGTGCCAGTATTGGCTGATTTTTCCTCAAACTGTGCCCAGATCCAGGCACAGTCTTTCCCGTCCTGTATGTGACAGCACCACGATAGCTTAGTAGTATTAAGCTAAATAAAGGTGCATTAGGTGTGCTCAGCTTTGAAAACAATCTGAGAATTCTTTTAGATTTAATGACTAGCGTTGTGCGAAAAGGGTGCTAATGTACCCTTTTGGGCCTGCGAACGTGTGCGATGCTATCAAATCGACCCCTTGGCGTACGCAGTGACGCGCCAAGTGCGCGTAAAAGCAGCAGCAGCTATAGCGCAATAGCGCAACACATATATTAGCCACTTTTAGGCATAAATAACACGTGGATCTATATATAGAGATTTCAAGATAGCTATACAATTAATATATTATTATTTCATACCCTATACTATATAATTTAATAATTAATAGTCTAAATATTATATATAACGCTAATTAAAGCTATCTAGATAAGTCTATAGTATCAAATTTACCTATATATATTATTAATATATACGTCTATAGCAAACCCTCTACTACTAGCACTACTACAGCCTCTAGGTCCTCTATTATACTTAGTAATCTAGCTAATTAGCCCCTCTAGTAAGATTAAACCTAGTATAGACTCTAGTTAATAGAGCTATAGGAGTATATTAACCTAGAGGATAAAGAGAAGGAGAACCTTAACGCTATCCTAAATACTATCTTAAGAAAGCTAAAGGTCTAGGACTACCTCTAGAAAGCTAACTTCCTAGTAGCTAATACCTAGAATACTAGGATAGGAGGATCCTCTACCCTAGTATCTAGTATAGCTTAGCTAGAGTTAGGATAAGTAATACTAATAGGGTTAAAACTAGTATAGTCCTTTAATAACTTAATAGGATAAGATAGGTATATATTAGGATAGGATAAGATAGACTTAGCTGCGCAACTTTTAGAAAACTCCCTTAGCGCACGGACCTATTATAGGAAGACTATAGAGTAGAGTATAGAAGAGAGGAGCGTAGTAGACGAGAAGATAGCATAGATATTATTATAATTAGTACCTTAATAACGCTATACCTCGTTTTTTAGTATTTTTCTTAGTAAATCTACGCCTAATTTAAATAATCTCTTTTAATTAGATCTACGAATTATTCTATATATCTTTTAAGCCTACTCTTAATATTCTTACCTATTTATAAGTAGAGCTATATTATTTATTATCTTTCTAGTTCCTATTAGTTCTAGCCCTTTCTAATAGTACCTAGAAGCGGATTCTTCTACTCTTTTTAATAGCCTTTATAAGCTTCTTAGAGAGTTAAGTACCTTCGCTATATCTATATATGCCCGCTATTAATATATATATATATAATTAATCCACTTCGAATATAATAATAACTTACGAAATTTATAAGTAATAAATAACAACGACATAAATAATAATAAAAACGCAGTTTGAAAAGAGGAAGATATTCATAGACCTACCTTAGTTCCGAGGGAATAGTAGTAGCTATACTTTCTTATAGAATTAAGGTAGGAATAATATAGACCCTAAAATCCTCCCTTTCTCCTTTTTTTTTATACTATTAGTAAGTTCTAGCGAGTATATTCCTTTCCTTACCCCCTTATATATTATTATAACTACTATTATTTAACTAGTAAGTTATAGCTAATATAGCTAATATAGCTATATATAATATTAATATAGAGATTAGTAGTCTTATTAAGCTAATAAGTATAGCGAGATTAACTAGATTAGTAACTAGAGACTAATAAACCCCTTACTATTATAGCCCTAAGTACTAAGAGCGACGTACTAACTTTAAAGAGATACTAATATAGAGAAGCTATAAATTCTTCTAAGATAAGAGCGTTATTAGGAAGACCCTTCTATATTAAGTAATAAGACTTAAAGTAGATCTATAATAGCCTAGAGTAATAAGATCGAGGTTACTAGACCTTTCCTATATTTATTTAGTTATTTAGTTTATACTATTTCCTTTTTTATTTTATTTAAAGAAAGTTATAACTACTTACTTTATCTTTTTATTTAGAAGATATTATAATAATAACTTTCCTTTATTAACTATAATACTCTATTACTTTAACTATATAATATTAACTTCGATATTTATAGACCTATTAATATTATATCTTCTTCTTCCTTAGCTAACTTAGATACTAGATCCTCTTCTAATAAGGGGAAATAGCCTAAAGAGAGATTTATAAGAGCTTTATTTAATAAGATATAACCTTATGCTATAGGGTATCTAGCGTCTAATAATAGTATAGATAGGTCTACGAATCCTACTTCTAGGATAGGAGTAACACCCTTAAGTACTCTATATTCCCCTAAAGGAAGTTATACTAATTAGGATATTATAGCCCTTACTAATCTCTATATAAGATATCCTACTATTATAGTAATAACTCCCTATTTAACTAGAGCGCCTAAGTTTATTAATACTAATATCTCTAACTTTATTACTAACTATAAGAGCTTTTCGAAGCTTTATTATAAAACTAATAAAGATATAAAGAACGAGGTCTATATATATAGCTCTAGCGACTATTAAGATATAGTAAAGTCTTATATTAATAAACCTAAGACCTAGAAGGAAGCAAAGAAGAGATTTCTATACTAGTTCGGATTTATAAACCCAAAGTCTTATTAAGATCCTAATAAGGACCTTTAGAACCTAGTTATAGGATTTTATATCGAGGATAATAACCCTTCCTAGGTTATAGTATTAGAGACCTAGAACTTACTAACGCTAAGCTTATTTATATTACTTATCGCTATTTTTTAGAGAGGGCTATAAGAGCTATAGCCTAAAGTCTTAGCTACTAGCCTACTAAGGTTATTTTAAAGCAGTAGGTTATAATAGAAGATACCCTAATTAAATAGTTTACTACCCGCTAGGAACTTTAATAGTTATCTAGCCTTATTAAGCCTAAACTAATAATAACTCTTTAAGTCCCTGCGCAGACGATTCTAATAAGGCAGAGGGCTAAAGCTAAGGAACCCTCTATAGCCTAGACTACTAGCTTAATTATTAACTCTCTTATAGAGAACTTTAGGACCCTAAATATTAATAGGGTTAATAGATATCTTAATCCTTATTAAGAGACATACTAGCTAAGGAGATAATACTTTCGATTTAAACGCTATAGAAGCTACCAAACCTTATAAATAATAATCTTAGGACTATTTATAAAATTAATACTAATAATAGTAGTATTTCTACCTATAAGCTAGATATAGGGACTACTAAGGAGGATACTAGCTATACTAGGGATTTAAAAGAGGTAGAGCAAGAGGAGGCTATAGAGGCTTCTAGTAAGATAGACTACTGCAGTACGTGCCTTTCTAGGCTATAAGGGCCTGCTAGTTTTATAGCGCTATTAACTATATTATTATTAGCTATATTAAGTATCTCAAAGCTAGCTAGAATAGGGTCTACTACTATATATCGCCCTACTACTTTATTAGTACCCTAGATATAAGTACTAAGGTTAAAATAGGTATTATTAATAAAGGCTATAACTATAAATTAACTAATAGTTAGACGATTTTAAAGTATATTCTAATTAATAAGGATACCTTTATATACTATATAGTTACTACGAGTAAGTTAGTAGAAAAGTAGTAGCTAAAGCTTCTAGAGGAGGTTATAAGAGTTATTAGTTATAATAAGACACGCTCTAAACTATCTATTAGCTTTATAAATTTATTAAAGGATACTACTTAATTATATAATTTTATAGATATAATATTCTTTAGCTTTAAGCTAAAGAACTAGTATATTAACCTAGTAGAAGATATTACTACTCTAAAAAGAGGGAAAGCTAGAGGGTATTATATAGAACCTTATAATACTTATTATTACTAGGCTCCCTAAATAGTAGACCTACCTATAATTTAAGACCCTCTTATTTAAATTACTTAGAGAGTTATAGAGCTCCCGGATAATAAAGAAGATACTAGGATAGGATAGGATAGACTTAGCTATATAACTTTTAGAAAACTCCCTTAGCGCATAGACCTATTATAAGGAGACTATAGAGTAGAGTATAGAGGAGAGGAGCGTAGTAGAGGGGAGGATAGCAGGAGTATTATCTATTAGGACCTTAAGAACCTAATACCTCGTTTTTTAGCGATTTCTTAGTAAATAAGCGCCTAATAGAGATAATCTCTTTTAATTAGATCTATAAATTACTCTATATATCTTTTAAGCCTACTCCTAATATTCTTACCTATTTATAGGTAGAGCTATATTATTTATTATCTTTCTAGTTCCTATTAGTTCTAACCCTTTCTAATAGTACCTAGAGGCGGATTCTTTTTACTCTTTTTAATAGCTTTTATAAGCTTCTTAGAGAGTTAGGTGCCTTCGCTACGTCTATATATCCCCGCTATTAATATATATATATACGTAATTAATCCACTTCAAATACGACAATAACTTAAGAAATTTATAAGTAATAAATAATAATAATATAAATAATAATAAAAACGCAGTTTAAAGAGAGGAAGATATTCGTAGACTTACCTTAGTTCTATAAGAAAAGTAATAGCTATGCTTTCTTATAGAATTAAGGTAGGAACGATATAGACCCTGAAATCCTCCCTTTCTCTTTTTCTTATATACTATTAGCAGGTTCTAGCGAGCATATCCCTTTCCTTACCCCCTTATATATTATCTAAACTACTATTATTTAACTAGTAAGTTATAGCGGATATAGCTAAGATAGCTATATATAATACTAATATAGAGATTAGTAGTCTTACTAAGCTAATGAGTATAGCGAGATTAACTAGATTAGTAACTAGAGACTAATAAACCCCTTACTATTATAGCCCTAAGTATTAAGAGTAATATACTAACTTAAGAGAGATACTAACGCAGAGAAGCTACGAATTCTTCTAAGATAAGAGTATTATTAGGAAGACCCTTCTATATTAAGTAATAAGACTTAAAGTAGATCTATAAAAGCCTAGAGTAGTAAGATCGAGGTTACTAGACCTTTCCTATATTTATTTAGTTATTTAGTTTATACTATTTCCTTTTTTATTTTATTTAAAGAAAGTTACGCCTACTTACTTTATCTTTTTATTTAGAAGATATTATAATAATAACTTTACTCTATCGACTATAATACTTTATTACTTTTACTATATAATATTAACTTCGATATTTATAAACCTATAAGTATCATATCTTCTTCTTCCTTAGCTAACTTAGATACTAGATCCTCTTCTAATAAGGGGAAATAGCCTAAAGAGAGATTTATAGGAGCTTTATTTAGCGAGATATAACCTTATACTATAGGGTAGCTAGCCTCTAATAATAATATAGATAGGTCTATAAATCCTACTTCTAGGATAGGAGTAACGCCCTTAAGGACTCTACGTTCCCCTAAAGGAAGCTATACTAATTAGGATATTATAGCCCTTATAGATCTCCTTATAAGATATCCTACTATTATAGTAATAACTCCCTATTTAATAGGAGCGCCTAAGTTTATAGGTATTAATATCTCTAACTTTATTACTAACTATAAGAGCCTTTCAAAGCTTTACTATAAGACCGATAAAGATATAAAGAACGAGGTCTATATATATAGCTCTAGCGACTATTAAGACGTAGTGAAATCTTATATTAATAAAGCAAAGACCTAGAAGGAAGCTAAGGAGAGACTTCTATACTAGTTCGGATTTATAGACCTGAAGTCTTATTAAGATCCTAATAAGGACTTTTAGAACCTAGTTATAAGATCTTATATTAAGGATAATAACCCTTCCTAGGTTATAGCGTTAATTACTACTATTTAATAGCTTTAATAGAGAGCTATCT
>JAVHLU010000894.1:0-43387 GCA_036785755.1 Colletotrichum ledebouriae
TATATAATATAAGATATTATAGAGAGCTATTAGTAAGATACTAGAGAGGGATATAAGTAAGGTTAGAGGAGAGAAGGGAAATAACTTAATAATTATAATAAAGGCTTATAAAATAAGCGCTAAAATAAGAGAAGTAGCTAGATTAAAAAAGATTATAAAGAGGAGAAATTCTAACTAAGTTAGAGACCTTAAAAAGAAGACGCCCTTTTATATTTTAAGTCGCTAGGTAATAAGGTAAAATAATTACTAGTTATATATTACTAAATAATCGTATAACTATTAGTAACTAATTAAAAAATAATAGTAATAATCGAAATTTAAGAATACCTATAACGCGCTAGGAAAACGAAAATATATTATTTACTATAACTACCTAGATCTAGCGTAGAGGGTAAGAGTAAATAACGTAATAAAGGCGTAGAAAGGCTACCCTATAGTTAGTAATAATATCCGCAATAATATAGAGCTATATTACCCTACTAGTACGCCTTAGGGACTAAGGCTTTAGAGGGGGGGGTAATTATAAGGAATAATAGCGGGTATAGGATATAGAACTAACGCTATTAGTAAAATATTAGCGAATTAGTAGTAAATATATACCCCCTTAAGAAAACTCTACAAGCGAGAGACTTAGAAGGTTAAGTAATAGTCTAATATAACTACGCATACCTACGTTTTAGCATTCTATAAATAGAATACTAATAATAAGTAACGCTCTATACTTCCTTATTAAGTAAAAGAGGAAGTAAGTAGGGCTTTAGACTTATTATAAATAATAACTTAGAGTTATTAAAATTAGGCTAACTATAACTATAAGGTATAGAAGTAACTAATAATACTTAAGGCCTTTTTAATAATTAGTTACTATAGAGATAGCTTTATAATATTACTAATAAGAAGGTTTAGCTTATAGGAGTTATAGAGAATAGGAATAATATACTTAAGGCCTAGTTAATAAGTAATCTCTTAGTATAAAGCCCTTATAATACTATTTATATTAGTTATAAAGCTATTAATCTACTTAAGGTTAGGAATACCTTTAACTATAGAGATCTCTTTAAGAATAAGAAGGAGCTCTTACGTGCTCTATATTACGCTATAGGAGTAGTTAGTAGTTACTTATATATACTAGAAGAAGGTAGTACTACTAAGTAGTATAATAGAGATATTAATAATATAATTATTAGCGTTATCTTTCGAGCTATTAAAAGTTATATTAATATAAGGCGGAGCTTTAATAATAACTTTAACTTTATAGTAGTAGTTATTATAGATATAAGGTAAATATACCTTATAGAGGCTATATAATAATAGCAGCTTCTAGCTAAGTTAAAGTAGCGTAGTTAAGTTATAGGTCTAGTTATCTTTATAGAAGGTAAAGGGGTAACTATTAGCAAAGATAGAAAGCATAGCGTAATAGTTTAGCCGGTCTATTAGGTCTCTAAAGGTATTGTTAACTATAACTATAGTAGTAAGGGTAGCTATAATTAGTAGTTAGGTGCGGGTTTAGTATTCGAGGTATTATAGGTAGTAGTTAAGATACTTCCTCTACTAAGAGATACTAACTATAGTAACCTAGCTATAGTATTTATACTACTCTTTTTAGTCCTTATTATTATAATTATAATATAAGTAAAACGACTACTTAATAATAGTAGTTTTAAGGCCTCTTAAAGCTATCGCAACGTTATTAGTAATAATAATAATAATAATAGAGCGTTATTAGTAATAATAATAATAGTAGTAGAGGTAGTATTATAGGAGGGAAAAAAGAGCTTAAAAGTTAGCCTAATTATAATTATTAGGTTAGGTTAGCCTTACGCTAGCCTAATTAGGCTTAGTTTGGTGTAATGTCACGCTTTTATTGCTTTTTTGGGCTGATGTAAAAGCACTGCTTTTTTGGGCTAAAGCAGAAAAACTCGGAACCCTGGCGTGGAGATTTGATTTCTCCTGCCAGCCTCCCGACTTCGGGGTGGTTCCGAAGGTCAGCCCAAGCGATAGTTCGGTTGTCGCAACGCCAACGAAATAAGTAATGACTATCATCGGCACGCAACCGTCCCAGGAGATGGTGTGTCAAATCATGCTGTGTATCCTATCCCTCTCAGCTTGCGCGTCCTTGTGTAGAGAGCGTGTTTTTCGGAGACAAGTCGCGACACTGCATACTGAAGTAGGCCAGATGATAACATCAGTGTTGCGGCAAGCGTGATGTTGCCAATATGCTAAACAACGACGGATTGGACGCCAGTCTTAGAAGGGGGAGGGGAACAGGGTGGCAGCAGACAGCCGGACGGTGAGGATAAGCTTTAGGTGGACGTGAAGGCGTGTTGGCGAGGCTCGTTGTTAGTGGTCCTCTTCCATTGGGCTTGGCTGATGGCTAGAGTGCTTTGAAAAGTTGAGATGGTTCTACAAATTGGCCACCGGTGCTGGAAGAACTGAGTCGTGAAACACTTTTCGATGGGGAGGGAAGTGGGAAGCGCTAGGTGGATCGACGGGGTATCGCCCGATACGCCCAGTGAGTAAAGGCCACCTCGGCCAAAAGAGCTTACTGAAGTACTGTAGTAGCAGGTGAACAACGAGCTTCTCGAGGAAGCCGAGAAAAATACACGTTACACTGCTATTTCCAGGCTGTCAAGGCTGTGTGAGGTGCACGGCAGCAGGAAACACACACAAGACACACAGACGTGAGGACGGACACACAACGGACGGGAGAGGGGGGGCAAGCCCACGGGAACTGAGCCCGACCCAGGCAGACGGGGAGACGCGAGCGATGGGGCCGGCCGTCAAGAATGATGCTTGGGCTTATTTTGGACGACGGGAGGTGATCGTTGAGGTTTCCCGGGTCGGGCGTTGGGTGCACCGAAGATGGTGGCTTTCATTGGCTAGCTGATATCTATGACATGGCCAGATGGTGGACGTTATAGGACTGAGGACGAGGCGGGGCAACTTGGATATGGGCATAGAGCATGGGAGGGGGTGCTGTGGGCAAAGTGAAGTAGTGCGTGGATGAACTGGCTCCAGGTATTGGACAATATAGATATAGGCGAAACACCAAACGCCAGCGGCTCATCGGGATCCATCCAGACGGTTGGTGTCCCTTATTTTACAGCATCTCTCCAATAGACGTTGTGTCTGTATTCAATGCCTATCAGCTTGGCCAGGCCCTGACGCCTTCACATTGATCCAGGGGGCCAAGGTTCGTAAAACATAGCAGAGAGCCCGGGGCGGGGGGAGAGCTGAGATGCCTAGCTGGAGGTTGTTGCAGCTTCACTTCGGCTCGGCCGTACTCAGAAGATCTCATCTTTTTTTTTTGACTCATCTCTGCCCTCATGCAACACCGTACCGCAAAAGATGGGCCGGCTGGCTGGGCGGAAAGGCATATCGCCCTGCTAGGAACACAACGCGATTAAACCCCCATAGCAACTTACTGCAATGCTCATTTTCTGGTCGTCGACACGCGAAATGACCTCAGAAAGGTGGAAAGTGGAATGCTGGCAATCAAGCCTGGGCCTCACATCCAGGCCGTAAACGGAATTAGGGGCGATCGCTTGGTGGGAGCGGGCTTTGAAGCTCAACCTCACCTCACCTCAATCACTCACTTCTTCCAGGGGCCGTGGTGAATCCACTTAGACATTAGGCTGAGGTATTCATGGATATTCTGCCGTTGTCTCTGTCGCCTGTTTCATGGTCTATTGGACTACGAGCTACGTTTAACAAGTCCACCAGTAGTTCAAACCGACGCTGGTGCACTTCGGTATTGGAGTGAAAGAAAAAAAAAATTCAGAGGTAAGCGATTCGAACCACCAAACACGGCTGACCCCATCCCGCGCTGGCTGCCACGGGCTACAACTTTTGACCACTCACTGTACTGAAGTACCTTAACAAAGCCAGGGCTCCAGTGCCAGGAGCAGTTGGAGAGTTACATACCTAAGTTAGACAGGGTTGCCTGGTGGGGGATAACCTGGCATGCCGACACCCTGGAAAAAGTGAATGGAAAACTGAGGGCCATCGGCGACTGGCGACCGAGCGTGCAGCAACGCGGTGCTCCATCCTGCGTACGCCCCTAAGAAGACGGTCCCCACTGAGGGAACGTCTCTAGAAGGAAGAGAAGACCGGCGCGCCATCGCTTGCCGCAGAAGCAAAGGGTAGCCTGCGGTGTGCGCCGATTCGACAGCTGGTGAGGTCCAGTGGGATGAGGTGCATGGATGGATGTTGGGGTGGGAAAGGGGTGTGGTATGCGGTGCCCCCCTAGTCGCTGTCGCTGATTCTCTCTCAATTTCAAATCACCCTTGACCTAACGTACCAGCATACCTATGCAATAAGTTACTTAGTGTCTTGGTAAAAAGGTCCCCTACATCTGTGAAGAGTTTAGTGGTATTTCCAGGTTCGGCTCGGATCTGGATTTCTCACATCCAAAGGCACATTCTACTACGGGGACAGTCCAGGGCATCAAATTCAAGGGCAAGGCTCCTCCTCCTCCAAACGGGCTCCTCCCTCCATCGACCTGACCTGACCAGTCTAATAATCCTAATAATTCTTGTGACTTGGCTAGTAACTTAGACTCGACTGCCCATCACCTCACTCTCATTGCGCAGAACCCTACTTCCACCCACCCCCATCCAACGACTTCTGGGGCCTGCAGACGGGACCTCACACTACAGTCGACATATATATCGGTCCTTTCCTCTTCCTCCATTTCGGGTCTCCATCACTTTGACCCTCCCCTCTTCTTTCTTCTTCCGTACTTGAACCAGCTGCTTCCTGTCCAGTCCATCCCGAGCTTGATCGAATCTTTCCGGTCTTAACATCCTTTGTCGCCAACCTTCCTTCGCTGGCCTGACCGTAATTTTCAGATTATATCTCTTTTCGTCACCTCGGCGACTTCCATTTGCTTGCATATCTCGTACTCCAACCCGTCGCAAACAACATAACTGGACCGCGCCTGCGCCTGCACATCAGTGCCCTGTTATCCACTTACACGCGCCGCTTCCCTGTCCGGTCCCCTCTCAACAACTTTTTTTTACCCTCTGCTCCAGCTGGCTCTCTTGCCCAGACCATCACTCCTGCGATCCCGGCAGACCCCTGCACGCTAAGGCTCGAGCTAGCCATCTTGGACGCCACATTTCATCACCCAGGTCGGACAGCTTAACCAGCTTCCCCATCCCTGCACCGCCTGGGTGCGGCCCTTTTCTCCCCGTCCGCCCTCGAAGCGAACGAGACTTAGAACAAAGCGGCCAACACTCTAAACGGCAGGCCCAGTCTCACACCCTCCACTGCCTGCGACTGTGACTCCTTCCAGTCCCTCTAGATACCAACCAGTCCGCCAACAGCCGGCTCTTCCAACCCTTTTTTTTTCTTCCATAAAAAAAACTTCATGCCTTCCGCAATCTTTCCTTATAATTCAGGTTCGTGGACGCCTTGAACTCTCCCTTCTTTGCGAACCCCACCTCCGACCGGCATTGCTTTCGTACCTGCCCGAAACTCAACAAAGCCATCCGTTATTGACTTTTTTGTCTTCTGGAAAAAAAGACCTTGGCCTCATACAGGCCAAGCAATCTGCTCTGGCGAAGCTAGCCATGAGCTCTAGCAAGGATTCCCGCGCGCCTTCGTCATCACCCAAACCCCACTCGAATAGGTCACCAACTACAACCGTATCCAACGGCGAACTGCCACCACCACCCGTCTCCCATCCTCACGATGCTCTCCTCCCGCCCCCCGCCATGGCGCATGCGATCCGATCCATGAACGACCTCAGCGGGCCCATTGCCCTGCGCGACCGCTCCCTCATCGCCAGCTCCGATACCCCTCCAGCCATGCGAAGCGTCGTTTCGACCGCCCCAAACTCGCCGAGAATGTATGTCGTTTTGCAACCGGTGCTACGTCTTCCAAGCTGCTTGCAGACTGGCTCGCGCTCGTATACCCTCGTATTGCAAGCTTGGCTAACTTCGCTGCCTCATTAGCCCACCAGTCAGACAAAACTCCGGAGGAACCACCCCACGACTCCGCCCGCATCCAGCCACACTGAATGTTCCTGGCATGACCGTTTCCAGAGCCTCCCCCGATGGAAAGATTAGCGACCGCGATGTTGCCGCGAAGCTAGTCATCATCATGGTCGGTCTTCCAGCGAGAGGCAAATCATACATCACCAAGAAGGTCCAGAGGTACCTGTCGTGGCAGCAGTACAACTCACGCATCTTCAATGTTGGAAATAGAAGACGTGTGGCAGCCGGCATTTCTTCGCCGATGAAGACGCCAATGAAGTCCCCATGGTCCCCTTCGCCAATGAACTTTGATCCTCCGACGCAAGCCGCCTCCATTCTGCTGAATGGACATCCTCCCCAGGGCAAAAACCAGGAGCCCACCGAGCTGAACCTGAATTCACCCGATGCTGATACGATTGATCAGTCGGCCAGATTCTTTGAGCCTACCAACGAGACTGCATCCAAGATCCGCGAGCAGGTAGCTCTCGACACTTTGGACGAACTTCTGGGTTACCTCCTCCACCAAGGAGGCTCAGTCGGTATCCTCGATGCGACTAACAGCACTATTCACCGCCGTCAGCTTTTGGTCGACCGCATTAAGGAGAGGGAGCCCAAGCTTGGAATCCTGTTCATCGAGAGTATCTGTCACGATCAGAACGTGAGTCGTCTTTAGTCAGTTGCCGAATCTAGCTGTGGACTAACATGCACGCAGCTCCTGGAAGCGAATATGCGCCTGAAGCTCTCGGGTCCTGATTACAAGGACAAGGATCCGCACCAGTCTCTCGCGGACTTCAAGAAGCGCGTCGCCGCCTATGAGAGCGCCTATGTTCCAATTGGAGACTACGAGGAGGCTCACGATATGCAGTACATACAGGTTCGTGTGCACCCACCTACACTGACCAAGAGACACTAATGCTCGTCTAGATGATCGACGTTGGTCGCAAACTTGTCCAACATAGACTTCGCGGATTCCTGAGCGGCGGAATCAGCTCCTACCTTACGACATTCAACCTGGCGCCCAGACAGATTTGGCTCACTCGGCATGGACAAAGCGTTGACAACCGCCTCGGAAAACTCGGCGGAGACTCGGACTTGACCCCCGACGGAGAGCGATACGGCAAGGCCCTTCACGACTTCATCACTCAGAAGCGCAAGGAGTGGCTCATCGAGCAGAAGGACAAAATTGCTCAGTCGTCCTTCCCTCCTAAGGCCGGCGATCACACCCCTCCCTACCCCGAGCTCAACCGCGAATTGGACGAGAAGAACTTTTGTGTGTGGACATCCATGTTGAAGCGCAGTGTTCAAACGGCAGAACATTTTGATGCCGACGACGACTATGATGTCAAGAATTGGGCCATGTTGAATGAGCTTAATGCTGGCCTTTTCGAGGGCATGACTTATGAGGAGATCGCTAGGAGGTTTCCAGGAGAATACAAGAAGCGCGCCGAGGACAAGCTCCACTACACTTACCCCGGCGTCGGAGGTGAGGGATATCTCCAAGTTATTGCACGCCTGCGCGACATGGTGCGCGAAATTGAGCGCATCGAGGACCACGTCCTAATCATCGGCCACCGCTCGGTCTGCCGCGTTCTCATGGCTTATTTCATGGATCTTACCCGCAACGAGATTGCGGATTTGGATGTTCCATTGGGTATGCTATACTCGATTGAGCCCAAGCCCTACGGCTACGATTTCCACGCCTATCGCTACAGCGCAGACAAGTCGACTTTTACCGAAATCCCCAATTACCGCCCTCAGCGCACCGTCGACCGCGCTGCATAGAATCGGAGGCGCGAGAGCTCCGAACTGTATTATATGACGACGAATTGAACACTAATGGTAACGTTCAGGGAGAGGCGTTTATGGAGTTGAAGACTGCTCGACTACGATATGATTTGTTTTCTGTTTTTGGGGGTTGTGGCATAGACACGGTTCCTACACAGATGATATATTTTTGGTACTTGGACTTGTTGACCTCGTTGGTGGGAGGGAGGCTCGAAGCATTTGCAAGGCGTTTGGGAATCGAAGACGACCATTTGACAGAAACAGGTCAAAAAAGATACCAACATGACGCACAAACGAAAGAAGACTGCCTCGCTGGCTCCTTGCTGCTTCTCTTTGCAAGGCCTTGTCAGACGTACACAAGCCCAAGCCGGCTAATTTTAGCTACGTAGGGGATGAAAGAAGCCTTATCACCACATCTGTTAAAATATCGGTACAATGAGCACTATCAATGACGTTATTTGAAGAGGTGGTAATATTTCAAGGGCCTTCACTAACTTGACATCACCTGGAATCTTGGCCAGAGGCCCTTGGGTGACAGATGACGCATTCGGGCTCCGCTTCGGTGCACTAGCGGCACAGGCAGAACAACTCCGTCCAGGGTTCCGAGTTTCTCTGCTTTAGCCCAAAAAAGCAGTGCTTTTGCATTAGCTAAAAAAAGCGGAAAAAGCACGATATTACTTATGACCTATACCTAATTAGGAACTAGAAAGTTAATCTAGCTTAATATAACTACCTACTTAGAAAGAAATCTAAAAATTAGAGAACTTCCTTCCTATATAACTATATAAGTCTAAAAAACTACTACTACTCTTATAATTTAAACCTATAAATAGGTCTAATTATTATAGCTTATAGTATAAACTACTATACTATATAGATTAATTAAATATATCTTATAAGGTATTATTTAAACCTATATACCCTTTACCTATAGGGTTAGTACACGCACCTACCTATATACCTACCTATACCTACTTATTATTAATTATACCTTCCTACTAACCTCTACCCTACCTAGTTAGGCTTAGGGCTATATTAGCTAACTAATTAGAGACCTTAGCGAGATCTGCTTGCTTTAGCCCAAAAAAGCAGTGCTTTGCTTTGCCTAAGCCCAGAAAAGCGCAGCGAGCATTTGCACCTTCGGAACCCTGACTCCGTCCCCTTTCTGTGGTTATGGGGTGGCGTGATTGGCAGGACCACCACCGCGGTAAAGTGACAACGGGTCGGATGGTTTTCATATTCAGCTAGGTAGGTGTCTATACTTTTAGTTGGCAGATTATACGGGCCGAAGATGGAGATCCAGAGGTGTGATGTTGCTTAGAAGTTGAGACTCTCAAGTCGGCCCGGATGTCAGGAGCCTCGGGGCAGGGGGTTTCTTCGGCGAGCTTCTGAGTTTTTCAGAGATGGGCCGGGACATAACGGGATGATTGGTTTTTTTTACCCCCCTTGGGGGGATACTGCGAGAGTACGGATTATGGATATCTGCGTTCAGTTGGTGGTGTTGAGGCTCTGCGTCGGTCCGGAACGTCACGAGATTTGTTTGCTCGAGGCCTGAGCGGGTAGATCCAGGGGCGTGTTCGTGTATGGAGTCTCCGTGGTGTGACTTTTGCGGTCTCTCCTCGGCTGTCGACCTTGCTTCTCAAGGGGGTGTCATTTTAGGACGAGACTCGCCGGGCAGAAATCAAACATCGGTGAAATTTCTTATTCGCAGGGTGAGGGGCTCTGGGATATCTCGGAGATCTTGGGTATTTTTGGGTGTGGTGGGACGAGATTTCGTCTCATCTTCGGCGGTTCGGATCTGATTGCAATGGTTGATATGGAAAGGAGGTTGAAAGGAGTTGGATGGGTGCGATTGCGGGTAAACAATGTGAAGGATCCTGTTCGCGTCTCTAGCCCTGTCTTGGATATTCGTGGAGTCCTTGGAAGATAGGCTTTGCTTGCATGTAGTCACAATACGAGAGACTAATAATATCCGTTGGATTTTTGGTATTCGACATACCGCAGCAATTGTACGTTCTCCCAGGGATAAAAATAAAAGTACATTCAGATTAGGTCCTGCTGTACTGGGTCTGGAACCTGCAGACTTGTTTCCATCGTTTAGAGGGCGTTTTATCTATCAAATTGGGACGTTTGGTTTTGAATAAGAGCTAAAGACAGGTGTAAGTCCTTTGGATGTGATCACATTTGCATTTGAAGATGGCTGATTCGACATTGTTAATTTGTTTCTGTGCCTACCACAGAAAATCTTGATCGAATCATGGTTGGATATCTGGTTTCTACCCAGGCAGGTAATACAGTGTTCGTCCAAGGCAAATTGTTGAGAAACGTCCTATAGGGCTATATTTATAGTTACTAAAGAACTTAATCTATTATAACGAGAGTAGCTATAACGTAGTTACTTATAACCACGGTTAGAGGAATAACCCCTAGAAAAAGGTCGCTCTAGAGCTAATATTAGTTATATACTACACTAGGAATAGGTAATACTAAAGGTATTATAATATACCCCCCTAGATATAGCTATAGCTAGAAAAGCGCCTAACTATATAATATCCCTTAAAATACCTAAATATAAAGCGATATATTAATAATAACCTATTAATAAGCCTATTTATAAAAGAGATAATAAAGTAAAGTTATTTATATTAGGTATAAGCAAAGCGTAAATAGTCGTGGTTTTCTACTTTTATAACTATTACTATTATTATTATAATACTCTTTATTTACTAACTCTTACTAATAGTAATAGAATCTATTATCTCTTATTAGCTTAAGTAGGGTAGCTATTATTATATTAATTCTAAATAAAATAACCTAGCTACTCTCCTATTTTCTTAACTCTTCCCTATATATAATATAATAACTATATATATACCTAACTTTAGCTCTAATAATAACCTTATTATATATATATATATATATATATACTTATAACGCGCAACGATCTTAAAGCTATTATAATATACTAATATATTTATAAATACCTTTTAAAAAGAAGACTAGTTAGGCTATAGCCCTTAAGAAGGCGTATGCTACTAAAGGTAAGAGCAAAGCTAGGGGTAGAGGGGCGCGCCCTCCTCCCCTAGAGAGTAATAATAAGGTTATATATATATTATCCCTTCTTATTATTAATATATAGTATACTAATATATTATATAATAAGTAGAAAGAAGTAGAAGTAACCTATAGAGGGTAGCTTTAAAAATAAGAGTTTATAACTTAAGAGGCCTTAGGATTATCCTTCTAAGTAGTCTAAGAGGATAGCTCCTAGTAAGTTATAATCCCTTTATTACTATAACTATATATTAGAATATTACTAACCTCGTTATTATTCTAATCCCTAAGGAGATAGATAAAGAGGAGAGTATTAATAAGGGTAATTTAAAGCCCCTTCCTAGCCCTCCTCCCCCTAGTAGAGGTATAGAGGTAGAGTAAATACCCCTATTTAATAAGTGCTACTTTTAATATATTACTAGTAAGCTTTTAGGCTTATTAGATAGAAGGTACTCGCCTAGTATAATAAGTAAGTATAATTACTATTATAAGAATAAGGTACTTTATTAATAAATAAGTACCCCTATTACTATTATAGCTTATTAATATATTAAAGCTAAGACTTTAAAGGACCTAGCGGTTAGAAAGGTAAGGTTCTATATATACTTCGTTTTTATAACTATCTTCTAATATAACCTATAGACCCTCGCTTATTAGAGAGCTATGCTCTATAAGGCTATTATTACTTAGAAGGAGGAGATTATAGTAATAAAGAAGGGTAGTAATAATAAGGGTTTAAGTAGGGCTTCTATAGTAATAAGTAGTTCTAATATATATAGCGTTATTACTCTATCTCCTACCCTAGTTCTATTTAAAACCCTAGTAGTTAGCGCGGGTATACCTATACCTTATCCGCTTACTAGTAATATAGCTACTATAATATACTATATAATTAATAGTCTTATTAGTATATATTTACTAGAGGTATTACTACCCTTATATAATATCCTAATAGATTAGTACGAGTAAATCCTCTAAGGTTAAGTAGTAAGAAATTAGCGTTTTAGGGTAGCCCTTTAGGGTATATTATATTCTTTTACTCCTATAGGAGTAACTTTAAGCTCCCTAGCTAGTAAGCTATAAATTAATTAAAAATTAGGCGCTACTAGCCCTCTTATACTTATTTAGAGCATCCCTTATTTATTATAATTATTCTCTATATATCTTTTAAATTAAGGAGCGAATAGAAATATTTAAATTTCTTATAGTTTAGAACCTTTATAAGATTACTAGCTAGTATATTATTTATTAATATATATACTATATTAAACGATCCCCTAGCATATTCTTATTATAGGTATATATTCTAAATATTGATATACTATAGCTTAGTTAAGATTTATTCCTTTTTGCTTACTATAAGACGAATTATCTATTAGTTATTATAATAAATCTTCTAGATATCGCTAAGTTTAAGAGTAATATCCCTCAATAGCCTCTAAAGAGTAATAGTCTCCTTAGCTATATATTTAAGGCTTAGAAGCTCTACTTCTATTATTAATATTATAACTATAGCTTATTAAGTAGCCTTCTACTAGATTAGTCCTCTAAAGAGCGAGATTATATACCCTTAAGATAACCTCTATATCTCCTTATTATTTATAAATAAAGCGTTACTTATAATTAGTAGTACCTATCTACCCCTTAAGTTACTAAAGCGTATTATATAATAGTAAGTATAATATAAGTATTATATAACCTAGTTAGTAGTAATATAGTAATAAGGAGCGGGATTTATTAGGAATCTTAAGAGTAGAGAATATATAAAAGTAATATTAAGTTAGATTATAATAGTAATATAGAGTATAGAGCTAATCTTCTCTTAGAAACTCTTTACTTCTAATAGCGTTATTACTATTTTACTCTTTAGGAGTAATAGGTTTAAAAGGGAGGTTACTAATACTCTTAAGTTAAGTAAATTAAACTTCTTTATAACCTACTTAATATATTAGTTATAAGAAAGGTATATTTTTTATATAGCTTAGTTATAGATAACTCTAATTCTAATCTAATTCTAAGATAGTACTTTACTAGGCCTTATTCTTTTAACTTATATACTTCCTTTAGGCTAGTAATTACCCTTTATACTACTTCTTTATAGTTCCTATAAAATAGGATAAGGAAGTTATTTATATAGAAGATAATAAGGACCCTCTTCTTAGTTAATTAGAAGAGATATAGGTCTTTATTTATAAGTATAAGGCCTAGGTACTAAAGGGTTAAGGAGAACTCCTTATACTAGAGTAGTAGCGCGTCCCTTAGCTTATAGAGCGTATAGTATAGTTTAATATACTTTCTAGGCTATTTAAAGCTATCTAGTAACTTATAAATAATTAGGTCTTTATTTAAGTCCTAAGAGGCGTTTAGGAATATATTAATAACGTTAAATTATTTAACTTCGAGGTCGCATTATATAGTAATTACTATTACTACCCTAAAGGTATAAGTAGCGAGGGTTATTATATAAGTCTATTTAAGGGGTGATTTCTCTTACTAGTCGCCCTAAATATAAATACTTACTTTATACTAGTTAAGGACGTTATCCTTATTAAATTTATAAGTAAATACCTACTTTAAAGGGATTAGTCTCTTTATTATTATCTCTCGATTAATAACGCGCTATATATCTATTTACTATAATTTACCTATCTTAACCTTAGCTACTTCTTTAAAGTAAGTTTAGAGCGCTTATAGGAGGTTTAAAAGTTCCTTCTACAAGCGAGGTAGCTTAGTAAGGTCGTTAGTAATAAGATATTTATAGATTATTATAGTTATATAAGTAGGGTTTATACTATAGATAGTAGTATATATATAGCTATAGAGCGTATAATACCCTATATTAGCTTCTAAAAAAGCCTTTTACTAATTAGGTATAAAAGTCTTAAAGAAGCTAGATACCTACTCCCGCTCCGTATAGTATTAGAGTAAAAACTAGTAACTAGAGCGGGATTCGCTTTTTATTATTCCTAGTTATAAGTTACTAGGTAGTAGATTATATAGTTATTAGCTTTAATAAGTTTAGCTATAGCCCTCCTAGTTATATACCTAGTTAGACCTCTTTTTAATATTAGCCCTCTCCTCTCTATCCTAGTATAGCTATACTAATAGATTTAAGAGCCTACTATTTAAAAGTTCGTTTTTATTACTCTTACTTACTTTAGAAATATATTATAAAGCAGGGAGTAGTTTAATTATAATATAATCCTCGATCTATTCCCCTTTAGAATTAACTTCCCTAATAGCTTTATATATATAGTTTATTTCTAGTATATATATTATAATTATTACTCTATTTATTAGAGCTAGGCTTTTATCTAGCTCTAGCATAGGATTAGGGGATAATAGCTACCCCCCCTTCTAACTTACCTATCCCTTTAGAAGTTTTAGGATTCTTCTATTTAGAGACTTAGTTATAGGAACGAGGGTTAGTATAAGTAACTATTTAGTTATAAGTATTAATATAGCTTCGTCCTTATTTATAATACCTAGGATCTAAAGTTTAAAGTTAACTTATAATATAAGCTCTTTAATCTCTTCTACTATCTCGTAGATAATATTTTCTAGGATAGCCTCTTTTACCTTATCCTTTATATAGAAAGTCTATTTATTAAATATTATATTCTATATAATAATAACTATTTATAATATAGGGATCTAGACCCTATATAGGTTATAGGCGTTTAGAATATATCCTACTAGGTATCTAATATATCCTTATAGCACTATCTCAAAATCTCTCTTATTAATTCCTCTCTCTCGTTCCCTCTTAAGGGGGTATATATAGTAGCTATAGGTATATATATATCCCTAGTAAGGGCGAAGGTCGCGGGTTAGGGTTGCTCTATTATTAGGTTACTACTAGCGAAAGTACTAGCAGAACTACTCCTCTTTAATCTATAGTAGTAAATACTAGTTATAGCGCTTAAGTAGGCTTATATTATAAAGCGTTATTACTACTAGTACTATCTTAGCTTATAGTTTTATAAGTAAGCTAGCTATAATAAGTATCTTAATTGTTTAAGTTATAAC
Source organism: Colletotrichum ledebouriae (assembly GCA_036785755.1). Taxonomy (NCBI): domain Eukaryota; kingdom Fungi; phylum Ascomycota; class Sordariomycetes; order Glomerellales; family Glomerellaceae; genus Colletotrichum; species Colletotrichum ledebouriae. Next base: position 14,847 of record JAVHLU010000894.1, read on the forward strand.
TTCCTAACTAGCCCGTTCCCCTCTACTATTTAGTTCCTTTATATATAGAGAGGTTGTTTTAACCTCTATCCCTTCTATATAGGTCTAATCCTTATATCCTATATAGCTTATAAGTAAAATTACTAACCTCTTGATATCTTATCTAATTTTATAAATAGAAAGTCCCTTCTATTAAGATACTTATTACTTAAAGGTATATAGAGCAAGTATAATATTACTATAGGTCTTATTAATTTATAGAAATACGAAGAGCTAACTAGTATATTTATTCTTAATAATAAGGAGCTACTAGTTCTAGTTAAAGCCTTTAGAATAATTAAAAAGATCTTATATAATCCTATAGTAAGGGCGTATTACTTTATCTTCTAATATTTATCTCGAAATTACTTATTTAGTATATATAACTATATAGTATTAGTACTATAAGCGCGTCGGGCCTTTAATCCTTATCCCCTAAGTAGCGTATACTAGCTGCTCTAGAGCCTCGGGGCTAAGGTACCTGCTTTAGAGGTACTAAAGTATCGTATTATCGCTCTAGTCTAGTAGTAGTATAAAAGAGGTATACTTATATATTACTAATATATAGTTTATATTATTAATAATAATATTAATACTTTAGGGGATCTACTTAGGAATAGAGTATAAGGAACGAGGCTTATATTTAAAGAAGGCTAGATTTACTTTCCTAATAAGTTTCTTAACTATAACGCTATTCTTATAGGTTTTAAAGCGAAGTATATAGTTATACCCTAAATACTAAATACCTATCTTCTAAAGTAGCGCTTTAGAGATAATATTAATATAAAAGTTCTCTATATATCCTATATTATAAAATATAAGGTCCTCTATATTTATACCTTTTAAGCTATTAAGAGTATTCTTAATAATCTATATACTCTTTATAATAATTAGGTATAAAGCTATTCTAGAATTAACCTATTCTCTTTTATAATACCTAATTAAAGAGGGGATAAGTAGGGATTTATTATTTATAAGGTATATCCCTCTATAGTTATCTAGGACTATAGACTTATATAATATATAGGGTCCTAAGTGGGAGGTTATAAAGATATTTAGGTACTCTTTATCTAAGTTAACTATATTATCCCTAACCTTATTTAAGAGGGCTATATAGAAAGTAATTATTATTATATTAGTAGGGTAGCTTAGGGCTATATTAGATTTCTTAGATAAAGCCTTATTACCCCCCTTATTATTTTAGTAGTTTTTACCCTTATAAGGTATAGTATATAGCTAGCCCTTATAAGCAAGTTCTTTATAAAGATTAGTAAAGCGTAGGTTACTATTTAACTAGTTATAGATCTAAGCTACTTATATATCTATTACTAATATATAGGGGCCCTTCTAGTAATATCTAGTTAAGGTAGCTTCTAAGTAGTTATAATTAATACTTAGCTATTAATAGCTTAACCTATATAAGTACTATTTACTACTAGATAAGTTACTAGTTATAGGAACGCTCGATAGGTTAGCCTTATTTATATAGCTAGCTAGCGTTATAAAGACCCTAGCGCTTTATCCTTATAACCTCGAGTAGAGTATATCCTTATATAAGAGGTCCTCGAATATATTAGTATATTAGCTTATATTAGAGACTAGTATCCCTACTCGCTCCTATTTAAGGATATCTATAATCTCTATATTAGCTTAAATAAGTATAAAGTAATAACTTACTACTTAAAGAAAAGCTTTTAAAATAAAGGTATTACTTACCTTAAGAAGCTTAAGCTAAGTAATATAGAGGTAAATACCCCTAAAGTTCTTAATCTAGGTATTAGGATTAATACTCCTATTTACTTTTTCTAGGACTTAGATATACTCTTCTTAAATAATAATAAAGGTACTAGCCTCGCTTAGAGCGTAGTAATATTTAAGATTAATAATAAGGCTACGAAGGGTTATATCCCCTTTAGCGAGAAGTTCTATATATATAAGCGTAATAATATTAAAAGTAATAATCTCTATAATTAGATAGTTAATTTATTTAAACTCCTAGTCCTTATAGGTTTACTTAGACTTTTATATAGTAAGTAAATAAAAGTACTCTAAGTATTATTTCTATATACTTATAGTATTCTTATTAATTATAACTAGGGTAGCTAGAGGCTAAAGGGGTTATAATTTATTCGTTATCTATATCCTAGTAGTAGACTTAGGAGTAGTCCTAGAAGTAGTATTAGGAATAGCCTCTTCTAGAGCCTCCTAGTTAAGTAGAGTAATATATTAATTATAAGTACTCTTCTCCTATAAGTACTAGGTATTAATATCCTAGTTTTATTTAGTAATATATATATTAAGAGTTAGGGTTTATAACGAGGTCTTACCTAGGTATAAAGATCCCTTAGGGTTATCTAGGTTAATATACTTCTAGACTCTAGTAGCTTAGGCTTTAGCTTAGATTATAATATACTAAGTAGCGAAGTCCCTATATATAATTAGATAGTATAATATTATAATAGTAATAGTAAAAGATATTATAGTTAAAGTTATTTAGATATAGAGGGTTTATAGTAATAGAGGATAATATATAATAGGGAGAAAAGAAGGAATAAGAGAGAGGAAGTTTTAATAAATACTTTTAGTAATAAAAGCTTATTTTAAAATAGTAGTTAGGGGTTTAGTTAGAGCTAGGCTTATAACTATTAAGAAACGTCCTATAGGGCTATATTTATAGTTACTAAAGAGCTTAATCTATTATAACGAGAGTAGCTATAATATAGTTACTTATAACTATAGTTAGAGGAACGACCCCTAGAAAAAGGTCGCTCTAGAGCTAACGTTAGTTATATGCCGCGCTAGGAACGGGCAATGCTGAAGGTATCACGATATAAATCATGTCTTTCACCAAGGTAGTTTAGTCAGGTCGACGTCTCAAGCGTTGGGTTTACAATAACCTCAACAAAAGCCTCTTCTTTCGAGTGCTAGCACCAAACAAGATCGTAGACAAGAAACCAAGAACGACCAATGTTATAAGCTGCCTGACTCTATGTGGCTCTTATAATGATTGCATACTAGGCACTAGGTCTTTCTTGTTAAGGTAGATATCCTAAGACTCAAGAGGCTAGAGGACAGCGACGGAAGACGGCGGCGAAGGGCAGGAGCAAGGTATTTGAGCTTGAGCGCTGGGCGACGAAGAAACAAAAATAGAATTGAATCGATGGAGGCTTCGATATCTGTCTTTGAGTTCATGAGGCAAATGTCGACGTGGGTAGGAGCAGGCTCAATCTTAACGTGGGCTTATTCTGAGTTACAGCTTTCACCGAAAGCACTTCTCGGTGAGGATACCAGGTGTACTGGGCACCCAGGAGTCTTCGGTACTTCAGACAGAGACGCATTGTGCAGGGATCATGCGTACCCAGTACCTCTTCCGGTTGCCGTTGCCTGGCCGCTCCCCGCCAATCAGTGGAGCTGTTGCCGAGAGCTCTCCTGCCACACGACGCCACACAACGCCCCCATATAAGGAGGTCTCTGCTAGGTAGACTAGATAATATAAGAACTTATATAATATATAACCTAACCCTACTTATAGTAATAACCTAGTAGTATAACCCTAGTTAATTTAATAACTACTAATCTTATTATTAAAATTTCACTATAGTATTAAGCTACTATTAGAATTATAATACTATTTACCCCTACTAACTACTATATTAAACTATAAATTTTCCTAATATTAAACTATTACTACTTTATTTAGTAGTATATAAATAACCTTACTACTTAATTTAACTTTACCTAATATATAACCTATAATGAATTAACCCTAGAGTATTAGATACCTTACTATCTAAGTTCCCTATATCTACTCTCTTAAAAGTAAGATAACTACTACGTTTTTATTATATATATTCTAATTATCTTATTATAGAAGAGGTAACTAATAATAACTAATATTAAGTACTTATTTTATTTTATTATAAGGGTCTTAATAAGGACTTTTATAATAGTTCTAATAATAAATTAATTAAACCTAACTTCCTAATTAAGTAGCTTAAAAAGAAGAGAGGTATTTAAAGTACCTATATAGTAGTTATATCATAATATAAAGAAGTACTCTAACTATATCTAACCTATTAATATAATATAGGATATAACCTAGCTACTTTTATTACTCCTAACTAACTCCTATTCTCATTAAACTAACTATATTATAATAGTTTAAAACCTAGTATAATAAGTGACTAGATTACTCCCTATTAACTAATAGTTTATTAGGCCTAACTAATACTTTTAATAAAACCTAACTTATAGACTTATTACTAATACCTAGTATTAAGCTAAGAAGAATAAATAATAATAAAGGAAACCCTATAGGAGATAACTACTTATAGAATCTACTACTTACTCCTATAGCTATAATAGTAGAAATACTAGCTAATATTATAATAAGGGTAATTACTATTATAATATTATCTATATAGAATAAACTCCCTTAGTAGAATTAACCTCCCTAAGGGTATAAGACTTTATTTAACCTAAATCTAGCTTAAGGATTATTATATATAGAAGATATAGGATATTTTAACCTAATAATATATAACCTATCTTAATATAATATTACTAGTAGAACTAAGTATGTTATATATATTAATATCTATATTTTCTATAATAAATTATAATATCTAGCTAATATATATAGAGAACTAGCTATTAAAGAGGTATAGTTATTATACCTACTTAGTACTATTTTAGCTTAGTATATAACTAAGTTAACTATATTTAAAAAGTTAAAACTATTATATAGCCTAATCTAGTAGCTACTTAATATACTTTATAAATAATTTAAGTAAGATTTATTAATTACTATAAGGGGTTAGACCTGAGTTTATTTAATAGGAGGTTGCTATAATATTATTTATTTAAGCTAAAGAGGAAAAGGGGAAGTTTTCCTCTCTAGTAGAGATTTCGCTAGTCTATAGGGTATAACTAAGTAGGCCCTAGGTAGGCCTTAGGTAGCTCCTTAAGGTAGTAAACCTAAGTAGAAGCCTAGGTAGACTTAACCTAGGTATAGCTTATAATACTATTCCCCCTCCTAGCTAGTCCCCCCCTAGGCGTAGGCTAGGTCGCTATTATTATCTATAACTAGCTTATATAGGGCTTTATACCTATTTACTATAGTAGTCTCTATAATAGCCTCTATAGGCTCCTAGGTAGGCTTTATATACCCTTCCTATTTAACTAGGACCTTACGCCTCTACTCTTACCTAACTACTTTCTATTACGCTATATATATCTCCTCTATATACTACTCGAATTCGCTATTATTAGTTATAATTAGTAGTAGCTAGGGGTCTATCCTTATCTATATAGGTAAGGGGTCCTCTAGTACCCTCTAGAGGAGGTTTATATAGAACCTTAGGTAGATATTACTAAGTATATCTAACTTAATAATATATAAGCTTAGGACTCTAACTATAGTATACTTATAGTATAACTATAATAGCTTCTTACTAAGCCTAGGGCTCTTATAGTTAGTTATTAAAAGCTAAACCTTATTACCTATCTAGTACTCCTCTATAGGCGTTTTATACTAATTTATATTCTCCTCGCTATATTATTAGGTAGCTATAATACTTATTTAAATAAAGTTTAATACCTCTTATAATTTTATTATTAGGAGAGTAGCTATTATATCCCTAGAGGGGGCCTCCTTTATTATATTATTTACTATAAGTATAGGGTTAGTATAGTACTTATATTCTAAGAAGAATAGCGAGAGCTTAGTTATATTATTAACCTTATTATAGAGCGCTAGCTAGGTAGTAAGTAAGAGCTACCCCTAGTTATCCTATACTTAGGTTATAAATACCTATAGGATAGCTTATATCTCCTAGTTCTACCTCTTAGTATTACTATTAGTTTATAAGTAGTATATAGTACTTAATAGCCTCTTTATACTAGTAAGGTAGTAGAACTTAGCCTAGAAGTAGCTTACCTAGTTAGACCCTTAATTACTAATAATACTATATAGGAACTTATAGAACTAGAAGTAAGAAGTAAGGAACTAATAAGTATAAGCTTCTACCTCTATAATACCTATCTCCTCTAATATTACTAACTTACCTAGCTTATTTATTATAACTTATAAGTATTAGCTAGTATTATCCTTTATAAGTAGTAAGTTTATAATAAAGTTTATTAAGAGGTCTAAGTATAACTAAGTAGGTACTAGTAGGGGTTTTAAGAAGCCCCTCTTAACTTACCTCTAGATATATATCCCTTTATAGATATTATAGTTCCTTATAAATCTCTATACTATTTATAATTATCCTAGCTACTAGAACTACTAGCTTATTATTTCTAGCGTGCTATTATAGCCTAAGTAAGTAGTTATACTTAAGTTATAACTCTATTAAATAATCTTTATATAGAGCTCCCCTAGTAAGTTATTATTATCCTCCCCGCTAAGTACCTATAGCCTCCCCCTAAATGTTAGTCTCCTCTAACTATTAATATTATACTTATTAATTTAAACCTTAGCTTTTATATCTAATAGGAAGCTCTAAAGCTAGTAGGTAATTATATAATATATAGCTTTATATATTATATCCTTCTTTATAGTTTCTAGCTATAATACTTATAGTTTAGGGTTATTATTAAAAACTATAGTATCTAGGATATTAATATAGCCTTTTTAACTTCTCCTTACTAGAGGGCTAACTATAGGGTTCCTATAGGGGTAGGCGTAGTTTAGTATTAACTATAAAACCCTCCCCTACTTCTACTTATTATCCTACCCTTATAGTATATCCTATTTTCTCTAAGAGAGGGTATTAGGGGCTATTACTTCCTTATTAGAGTAGTATTTAATAGTAAAATTATACTAAGATAGCTCTTCTACTTACTAGCTCTAGCGCTTTATAAAGCGCTATTTTTTTATAAAGTATTTAAGCCCCTAGTAGTTAGTTAGTACCTTAAAAGTAGTTATATTATATAGCTCTACCCTCTATATATATAAGTAAGAAAGGATTACTAGGAGCTCCTTATTATTAAGCTCGGAATTACGCCGCAGCCCCTTCGCAAAAAGACTATAACAAATTCACCTAGTTCGCAGGCATAATTCGGGAAATACTATATAGGTATTTTAACCTATACCCTCTACTAGTTAAGGAAAATAATATAGGAACCCTATATATTCCTACTACTCGTAAGTAAACCCTTATATAGAGTTAGACGCGCGCTACACCGGGGCTAATTATATCAGAGCTAAATAGGCTACTAAGGCTCTTATAGCCTAGAAAAGCTACTATATAAGATAACTCCTTGACCTAAAAGGTTAACCTTCGAGTAAGGTACTAAAGGTAAAAGCTACTATATAAGATAACTCCTTAACCTAAAAGGTCGACCTTCTAGTAAGGTATTGCGAATACTACTATATAAGAGGTAACTCCTTAACTAAAGAGGTCTTTCCTAAGAGGTTCTTATAGCTAGAAGTATAAGAAGCTCTACTACTATAAGCAGGGCCTTATACCTCTCCCTCTTCCTTATCCTTATCCCTATAACCTATAATAAATCCTTAACTATATTAGTACTAGACCTTATATATAAAAACGCTAAGCCTGCGCGAGGTACGCCCTTTAATACTAATAACGCGCGAGAGCTCGCTAGAGAGTTTAGTATTAATATAATTAATAAAACCTGCTCTTTCTTTAACTACTCTATTATATATAAAGAGTATATTATTAATATAGCCCTTAAGAGGGCTCTTATTAATACCCCTAGAGGGGATACTTACTATTATATTATAGCTAAGTAAGTAGACTTAGTAGTAAAAGCTAAGTAGGTTATTATATACCCTATAGAGTAGCCCTTCTTTAAGCAAGTCCTCCGCACTATTAAGGCAGAGGCGGCCTAAGCCCCTTAGGGGAATATTAGTAAGTATAGCTTACGCTAAATAGAGAGAGCGTTACTAACAACGGCATTAAGCTCGGAATTACGCCGCAGCCCCTTCGCAAAAAGACTATAATAAATTCACCTAGTTCGCAGGCATAATTCGGGAAATACTATATAGGTATTTTAACTTATACCCTCTACTAGTTAAGGAAAATAATATAAGAACCCTATACGTTCTTACTACTCATAAGCAAACCCTTATATAGAGTTAGACGCGCGCTGCACTAGGGCTAATTATATCGGAGCTAAACGGGCTACTAAGGCTCTTATAGCCTAGAAACGCCCTCGCTAAACCTTCTAGTAAGGTAAAAGCTACTATATAAGATAACTTCTTAACCTAAAAGGTTAACCTTCTAGTAAGGTACTAAAGGTAAACGCTACTATACGAGAGGTAACTCCTTAACTAAAGAGGTCTTTCCTAAGAGGTTCTTATAGCTAGAAGTATAAGAAGCTCTGCTACTACGAGCAGGGCTTTATACCTCTCCCTCTTCCTTATCCCTTAATTATATTAGCACTAGACCCTATATATAAAAATACTAAGCCTATGCGAAGCACGCCTTTTAATATTAATAACATATAAGAGCTCGCTAGAGAGTTTAGTATTAATATAATTAATAAAACCCGCTCTTTCTTTAACTACTCTATTATATATAGAAAGCGTATTATTAGTATAGCCCTTAAGAGGGCTCTTATTAATACCCCTAGAGGGGATACTTGCTATTATATTATAGCTAAGTAAGTAGACTTAGTAGTAGAAGCTAGGTAGATCGTTATATACCCTATAGAGTAGCCCTTCTTTAAGCAGGTCCTCTATACTATTAAGGTAGAGGCAGCCCAGGCCTCTTAAGGCTTATTAGTAAGTATAGCTTACGCTGACTACTTTAATATAGAGAGAGTGTTACTAACGATAGCATAGCTAGCGGACGAAGCGGTAATAGAGGTAGTATTAGCAGCGCAGGTAGTGCGCGAGAGGAAAAGTCAATAGTTTCGTAGTCCGCACTTAAATAATCAAAAACCACGTTATTATTAATATGAAGTTAAAGATCGTGAGGCTATAGGCACGTATAAGTACGGCTATAGTTAGGAAAGGATCACGTAACCGAAGGCTGTATATTATCAGGAGGCGCGGAGTTAGAAGGTCTGTTGCACTTAAGCAGGTAAAATCACTATGCAGTAGCCAGAGGCCCTAACGACGGCATAGTTCTAGCGGATAAAGCAGTAATAGAGGCGGTATTTAATAGTAGCGCGGGTAGTATATAAGAAGAAAAGTCGATAGTTTTATAGTTTAAATAATTAAAAACCACGTTATTATCAATATAAAGTTAAAGATCGTGAGGCTATCTAGTGGGGTATATATAAGTACAGCTATAGTTAGGAAAGGTAGTCGGTAACTTAGGAGGTTATTAGGGATCACGTGACCGAAGGCTATGTATTATCAGGAGGCGCGGAGTTAGAAGGTCTATTGCACTTAAGCAGGTAAAATCACTATATAGTGGCCAGAGGCCTTTTACTTATAGAATATAACTACCCTATTTATAATAAGGAGCTCCTAGTAATCCTTTCTTATTTATATATATAAAGAGTAGAGCTATATAATATAACTACTTTTAAGATATTAATTAATTACTAGGGGCTTAAATACTTTATAAAGAAGTAGCGCCTTATAGAGTACTAGAGCTAGTAAGTAGAGGAGCTATCCTAATATAATTTTATAATTAAATACCGCCCTAATAAGGAAGTAATAGCCCCTAATACCCTCTTTTAGAAGGAGTAGGATATACTATAAGAGTAGAATAATAAGTAGAAGTAGGGGAGGGTCTTATAGCTAATACTAAACCGCGCCTACCCCCGCGGGGACCCTATAGTTAGCCCCCTAGTAAGGAGAAGTTAAAAAGGCTATATTAATATCCTAGATACTATAGTTTTTAATAATAACCCTAAACTATAAGTATTATAGCTAGAAACTATAAAGAAGGATATAATATATAAAGCTATATATTATATAATTACTTACTAGCTTTAGAGCTTCCTACTAGATATAAAAGCTAAGGTTTAAATTAGTAAGTATAATATTAATAGTTAGGGGAGACTAATATTTAAGGGGAGGCTATAAGTACTTAGCGGGGAGGATAATAATAACTTACTAAGGGAGCTTTATATAAAGATTATTTAATAGAGCTATAACTTAAGTATAACTACTTACTTAAGTTATAATAATACGCTAGAAATAATAAGCTAGTAGTTCTAGTAGCTAGGATAATTATAAATAGTATAGAGATTTATAAGGAACTATAATATCTATAGAGGGATATATATCTAGAGGTAAGCTAAGAGGGGCTTCTTAAAGCCCTTATTAGTACCTACTTAGTTATACTTAGACCTCTTAATAAACTTTATTATAAACTTACTACTTATAAAGGATAATACTAGCTAATACTTATAGGTTATAATAAATAAGCTAGGTAAGTTAGTAATACTAGAGGAGATAGGTATTATAGAAGTAGAAGCTTATACTTACTAGTTTTTTACTTCCTACTTCTAGTTCTATAGGTTCCTATATAATATTATTAGTAATCGAGGGTCTAACTAAGTAAGCTACTTCTAAGCTAAATTCTACTACCTTATTAGTATAAGGAGGCTATTAAATATTATATACTACCTATAGATTAATAGTAGTATTAAGAGGTAGAACTAGGAGATATAAGCTATCTTATATATATTTATAACCTAAGTATAGGATAACTAGGGGTAGCTCCTACCTATTACCTAGCTAGCGCTCTATAATAAGGTTAGTAGTATAACTAGGCTCTCGCTATTCTTCTTAGAATATAAGTACTATACTAACCCTATATTTATAGTAAATAATATAATAAAAAAAGCCCCCTCTAGGGACATAGTATCTACCCTCCTAGTAATAAGATTATAAGAAGTAGTAAACCTTATTTAAATAAGTATTATAGCTACTTAGTAGTATAGCGAGGAGAATATAAATTAGTATAAGATACTTATAGAGGAGTACTAAGTAAGTAATAAGGTTTAGCTTTTAATAACTAATTATAAAAGCCCTAGGCTTAGTAAGAAGCTATTATAGTTATACTATAAATATATTATAGTTAGAGTCCCGAGCCTATATATTATTAAGTTAGACGTGCTTAGTAATATCTACCTAAGGTTCTATATAAACCTCTTTTAGAGGGTATAAGAGGACCCCTTACTTATATAGATAAGGATAAACCCCTAGCTACTACTAATTATAGCTAATAATAGTAAATTCGAGTAGTATATAGAGGAGATATATATAGTATAATAGAAAATAGTTAGGCGAGAGTAGAAGCGCGAGGTCCTAGTTAAGTAGGAGAGGTATATAGAGCTTACCTAGGAGCTTATAGAGGCTATTATAAAAACTACTATAATAGATAGGTATAACGCCCTATATAGACTAGTTATAAATAATAATAGCGACCTAGCTTATACCTAGGGGGGGACTAGCTAGGAGGGGGGATAGTATTATAAGCTATACTTAGGTTAAGCCTACTTAGGCTTCTACCTAGGTTTATTACTTTAAGGAGCTACCTAGGGCTTACCTAGGGCTTACCTAGTTATTCCCTATAGACTAGTAGAATCTCTATTAGAGAGGAAAACTTCCCCCTTTCCTCTTTAGCTTAAATAAATAGTATTATAGCGACCTCTTATTAAATAAACTTAGGTCTAACCCCTCGTACTAGGGAAAGGTTAATTATTATATAGGTATTACTTCTAGTATCTATTAGGGTATAAGCTAGATATCCTCTATTAAGTCTAACTTAAATAATAATAAGCTTATTATTAGCTAGTTATTCCTATTTATATTCTTTCTAACCTAATATCTTCTTTTTAATAAGCTCTAGGGCTTAATTTTACTCTAGAGTTAGTTTTTTCCCAACTCCTTATCTTCTTTTAAGGAGTTAATTACTACCTAGTAGTTATTTATAACCTCGTAGTATACTAGTTCTTCTTTTAGGGTCTTTATTTTTATAACCCTAAGTAGCTAGTCCTCTTTATTAGGGTAGCGCTAGGTAATATAACCTCTAGCTCTATAAGTATAATAAATATAGGGGTCTCTTATACCCTTCTAAAGCTATTAATATTATCCTAGGGAGGTACCTAAGGAGGACCTAGAGTTTTAGTAATTATAGTATTTTATATTTTTAACTTATAAGATATATATAGCTCTAGTTATATAAATATCCCCTTTAATATCCTTAGTAGTAAGTCTCTAGTAGGTTACTAGGTAGTTATTAGTAACCTTCTAGCGCTCTACTTTCTATATAATACTCTAGATCTTTAAGAGCTAGCTATTATAATTAGCTAGTAAGTTAATAGTAATTAGCTAATTCCTTAGCCTAGGGGTAAGGGAGGCCTCTAGAAGTAAGATCTAGACTTAATTAAGCTAGTTTATACTACTTATATTAATTAATATCTACTTAAATCTTAATAAGAAAGTTACTAGGGATTTATTCTCTTTTTATTAAAAGGTTTATAATTAGGCTATAGCTTATAACTAGATATTTAGGTCCTTATATATCTAGTTTAAGTAAGCTATAAAGTCCTTAGGGTTATATTTTCCCCTACTCCCCCTAGCTCTATAGAAAGTAGAGATTACTTACTAAGCTATAGTATTTAAGTAGGAGTTAATAAAGTATTATACCTCTATAATTATATTATAAAACGCCCTATTTATAGTAATCTTATATCTTATTTATTATACCTAAGTAGTATATTCCTTCTACTTACTTAAAAACTTTAGAGGTAGGGGTAGTAGCTTCTAGCGTATTATACTAAATATTACTAATACTTTACTAGTAGTACTTATAGGGGTCTATATAGCTATATATTAGCTATTCTCTTACTTAACCTCCTATAACTATTATTAGAGGGACTTTATTACTACTACTAAATTAGCTTATAATAGCTTATCTCGAGTTTTAGCTATATTATTATTAACTATCTTACTAACTAATAGGGAGTAGTGCTTAACTTATTATTATTATTATAGTAATAAGCTTAAATATATAAGGGGTTAGACCTAAGTTTATTTAATAGGAGGTTATTATAATACTATTTATTTAAGCTAAAGAGGAAAAGGGGAAGTTTTCCTCTCTAGTAGAGATTTCGCTAGTCTATAGGGTATAACTAGGTAGGCCCTAGGTAGGCCCTAGGTAGCTCCTTAAGGTGGTAAACCTAGGCAGAAGCCTAGGTAGGCTTAACCTAGGCGTAGCCTATAATAATTACTTTATAAACCCTCTATAGCTAATAATTAATAATTACTAACCTCGCGAGAGGACTTATTATCTAACTCTATATCTAAATTATAATTTGAAATACTTAAAATATAAAAGTCTAAGATCTCTATATATAGCTTTATATTATATTTAAATTATTTAATAATAAAAGTCTAGTCTTAGCTAGATAAACTTAGTCTAATAATAACTTTAGCCTAATTTCTTAATTATATTAATACCAGGGAAATTATACTTATCTAAATAGTATATAACTAATATATAACTACTACCTTTAGCTTATAATAAAATACTATAAATAAGTTAGCTAAATTAATACTATACGCCTTCTTAGCTAGGTTAATACTAGGGATATACTTAGCACCTTACCTTATAAGATATCTAGAATTTAACTAGTATACTACTAATAAAAAAAGACCCTACTACTAACCTTAGTAGGGTAGAGGTAATTACTAGTATAGATAATAATATATTACCTATATACTAACGCTAAAGCTATATAAAAATAATTATCTATAGCTAGCCCCTTATTATAATTAGTATAGTATAAGTAACTAACTTAGACTAGGTTATAATAGCTATAATTAATTATAATAATATTTATTCTACTAATAGTAAAATATAGCGCCTAACTAACCTAGCCCGACTCTATAGGGCTAGAACTAAGGATACAATAATATCTAGCGAGGAAATGAGAACTGCTTTTAGGCCTCTAGCCACTACATAGTGATTTTACCTACTTAAGTGCAATAGACCTTCTAACTCCGCGCCTCCTAATAATATATAGCCTTCGGTCACGTGATCCTTTCCTAACTATAGCTATACTTATATATACCCTACTAGATAGCCTCACGATCTTTAGCTTTATATTAATAATAACGTAGTTTTTAATTATTTAATAGACTATAAAACTATTAACCTTTCCTCTCGCGCACTACCCGCGCTGCTATTAAATACCGCCTCTATTACCGCTTCGTCTACTAGTTATTACTATCTTTATAATCCTCTTATTCGATCGGGTTAGCTAATACCCTTATAGCTATACTATTATTAGTAACGCTCTCTCTATATTAAAGCAGTTAGTATAAGCTATACTTACTAATATTCGCTTAGGCTACCTCTACCTTAGTAATACGGAGGACCTGCTTAAAGAAGGGCTACTCTATAGGGTATATAACGACTTACTAAACTTTTATTATTAAGTCTACTTACTTAGCTCTAATACTATTACGCCTTATAGAGTCCCCTATAGGGGTATTAAGGTAAGCCCTCTTAAGGGCTATATTAATAATACGCTCTCTATATATAGCGAAGTAGTTAATAAAGGAGTAAGTTTTATTAATTATATTAAGGCTAAGCTCTCTATTAACCCCCTCTATATTATTTATACTAAAGGGTATACCTCGCTTAGGCTTAGTATATTTATATATAGGGTTTAGTATTAATATAGTTAAGGAATAAGGATAAGGAAGATAGAGAGGTATAAGGCCCTACTTATAGAGCTTCTTATACTTCTAGCTATAAGAACCTCTTAAGAAAGACCTCTTTAGTTAAGGAGTTACTTCTTATATAGTAGTATTTATTTTTAATACCTTACTAGAAGGTTAACTTTTTAAGTTAAGGAGTTATCTTATATAGTAGCTTTTGCTTTTAATACCTTATTAGAAGGTTAACCTTTTAAGTTAAGGAGTTATCTTATATAGTAGCTTTTATAGCACCTTACTAGAAGGTTTAGCGAGGGTATTACTATAAGAGCCTTAGTAGCCCGTTTAGCTTTAATATAATTAGCCCTAGTATAGCGCGCGTCTAACTTTATATAAGGGTTTACTTATAAGTAGTAGGAATATATAGGGTTCTTATATTCTTTTCCTTACCTAGTAGAGGGTATAGGTTAAAATACTTATATAGTATTTCCTAAATTATACTTATAAACTAGGTGAATTTATTATGGTCTTTTTATACAGGGGCTGCGGTGTAATTCCGAACTTAAGAACTGCTTCTAATTATATACTAACTAGAAGCTAATCTAATAGCTAAGATATAGTACTATATACTATACTAAAGAAGTTATTAATATATAAAATAACTATAATAATATAGTAGATAGTTTTAATTAAGGGTATTAAGTTCGGAATTACGCCGCAGCCCCTTTATAAAAAGACTATAATAAATTCACCTAGTTTATAAGTATAATTTAGGAAATATTATATAGGTATTTTAACCTATACCCTCTACTAGGTAAGGAAAATAATATAGGAACCCTATACGTTCCTACTACTTATAAGTAAACCCTTTAAATATTATAAAGTTAGATACGTGCTATACTAGGGCTAATTATATTAGAGCTAAATAAGCTACTAAGGCTCTTATAGTAATACCCTTATTAAACCTTTTAATAAGGTGCTATAAAAGCTACTATATAAGATAACTCCTTAACTTAAAAAGTTAACCTTCTAGTAAGGTATTATAAATACTATTATATAAGAGATAACTCCTTAACTAAAGAGGTCTTTCCTAAGAGGTTCTTATAGCTAGAAGTATAAGAAGCTCTACTACTATAAGTAAGGCCTTATACCTCTCCCTCTTCCGTATCCTTATAACTTATAATAAATCCTTAAAAATACTAGTACTAAACCTTATATATAAAAATACTAAGCCTGCGCGAGGTATACCCTTTAATATTAATAATATAAAAGAGCTTACTAGAGAGTTTAGTATTAATATAATTAATAAGACCCGCTCCTTTATTAACTACTCTATTAAGCTCGGAATTACGCCGCAGCCCCTTCGCAAAAAGACTATAATAAATTCACCTAGTTCGCAGGCATAATTCGGGAAATACTATATAGGTATTTTAACCTATACCCTCTACTAGTTAAGGAAAATAATATAAGAACTCTATATATTCCTACTACTCGTAAGCAAACCCTTATATAAAGTCGGATATATACCGCACTAGGGCTAATTATATTAGAGCTAAACAGGCTACTAAGGCTCTCGTGGCTTAGAAACGCCCTCGCTAAACCTTCTAGTAAGGTAAAAGCTACTATATAAGATAACTTCTTAACCTAAAAGGTTAACCTTCTAGTAAGGTGCTAAAGGTGCTGCGAATACTACTATATAAGAGGTAACTCCTTAATGTAAGAGACTGGCTTCCGGTAGCCGGCCTATATAAGCGCATGTGTGGTGCATTCCGGCACGAAGTGCGCGGAATAGCGGATCTTTTGCGCATGGCGCAATAGGTTATTACATCGCTACGGCACACCACCCGAAGCGTTACACTTAACTAAAGAGGTCTTTCCTAAGAGGTTCTTATAGCTAGAAGTATAAGAAGCTCTACTACTATAAGTAGGGCTTTATACCTCTCCCTCTTCCTTATCCCTTAACTATATTAGTACTAGACCCTATATATAAAAATACTAAGCTTATGCGAGGTATACCCTTTAATACTAATAATATATAAGAGCTTACTAGAGAGTTTAGTATTAATATAATTAATAAAACCCGCTCCTTCTTTAACTACTCTATTATATATAGAGAGTATATTATTAATATAGCTCTTAAGAGAGCTCTTATTAATACCCTTAGAGGGGATACTTATTATTATATTATAACTAAATAAGTAGACTTAGTAATAGAAGCTAGGTAAGTTATTATATACCCTATAGAGTAGCCCTTTTTTAAGTAGGTCCTCTGTACTATTAAGGTAGAGGTAGCCTAGGCCCCTTAGGGGAACGTCGGTAAGTATAGCTTGCGCTAACTGCTTTAATATAGAGAGAGCGTTGCTGATGACGGCATAGCTGCTGGCGGTCTTAACTACTCTATTATATATAGAGAGTATATTATTAGCATAGCCCTTAAGAGGGCTCTTATTAATACCCCTAGAGGGGATACTCGCTATTATATTATAGCTAAGTAAGCGGACTTGGCAGCGGAAGCGTCGGTGAGTACGGCTTGCGCCGAATGCTTAGACATAGAGAGAGCGTTGCTAACGACGGCATAGCGAAGTCGTTAGCTAACCCGATCAAACAAGAGGACTATGAAGATAGTAATAACTTCTAGCGGACGAAGCGGTATTATTAGCAGCGCGGGTAGTGCGCAAGAGGAAAAGTTAATAGTTTCGTAGTTTAAATAATTAAAACCCACGTTATTATTAATATAAAGTTAAAGATCGTGAGGCTATAGGTATATATAAGTATAGCTATAGTTAGGAGAGGATCACGTGACCGAAGGCTATATATTATTAGGAGGCGCGGAGTTAGAAGGTCTATTGCACTTAAGTAGGTAAAATCACTATGCAGTAGCCAGAGGCCTTAATTAAGGGTATAATATTATACTATAGGGCGAGCCCTACTTATTATTTAAGACTTAAGACTTTAAGAATATAGAAGATATCTAGGATAAGGAGGTACCTAGTAGAGATTACTATTTAGTTCTACTAGTAGCTAATATAGTACTCTTCTATACCGCCCCTACTATAACCTATTAATATAATATATATAAATAAGAATTCTCTTTAGGTAACTAACTATTTATATATCTATATAATTAGTATTAAGTACTAATCTAATAATATACTCTATTAGTTACCTAAGCTAGGCGTAATATATTAGAAACCCCTACCCTGGCTAATACTAATCTAGTAGTAAATAAGCTACTTGACCCTAAATCTAATATAAAAGATAGTAGAAAAAAGGTTATTCTAATAATATTAAACTTATAACTAAGGACCCTATTAATAAATAGATAACTATTTAGATCTAATATAAGCTATAATTCTTATTATTACTTCTATAGTAGATATAATTAAAGATATTAGAACTAGTTTCAGAGTATAATAATATACCTACCTATATATAATTATTATAATCTCTTTTAAAGATATAATAGAATAAGAAGTATATGGTAATATAGGATATAGCTAATTACTAATAGACTAATAATACCTTAAAAATATTTTCTATTAAGCTTAGAATTACGCCGCAGCCCCTTTATAAAAAGACTATAACAAATTCACCTAGTTCGCAGGTATAATTTATAAAATATTATATAGGTATTTTAACCTATACCCTCTACTAGTTAAGGAAAATAATATAAGAACCCTATACGTTACTACTACTTATAAGTAAACCCTTATATAAAGTTAGACGCGCGCTATACTAGGGCTAATTATATTAGAGCTAAACGGGCTACTAAGGCTCTTATAACCTAGAAACGCCCTTGCTAAACCTTCTAGTAAGGTGCTATAAAAGCTATTATATAAGATAACTCCTTAACTTAAAAGATTAACCTTCTAGTAAGGTACTAAAGGTACTACGAAAGCTACTATATAAGATAACTCCTTAACCTAAAAGGCCGACCTTCTAGTAAGGTATTATAAATACTATTATATAAGAGGTAACTCCTTAACTAAAGAGGTCTTTCCTAAGAGGTTCTTATAGCTAGAAGTATAAGAAGCTCTATAAGTAGGGCCTTATACCTCTCCCTCTTCCTTATCCTTATCCTTATAACTTATAATAAATCCTTAACTATATTAGTACTAGACCTTATATATAAATATACTAAGCCTAAGCGAGGTATACCCTTTAGTATAAAGAATATAGAGGGGGTTACTAGAGAGTTTAGCCTTAATATAATTAATAAAACCCGCTCCTTTATTAATTACTCTATTATATATAGAGAGCGTATTATTAATATAGCCTTTAAGAGGGCTTATTTTAATACCCCTATAGGGGACTCTATAAGGTATAATAGTATTAGAGCTAAGTAAGTAAACTTAGTAGTAGAAGTTTAGCAGGTTATTATATACCCTATAAAATAGCCCTTCTTCGAGTAGGTCCTCCGTATTACTAAGGTAGAGGTAGCCTAGGTAGCCTAGGCCTATTACGGGAACGTTAGTAAGTATAGCTTATGCTAACTAATAGAGAGAGCGTTACTAATAACAGTATAGCTACGAAGGCTTTAGCTAACCCGATCGAATAAGAGGACTAGCGGACGAAGCAGTAATAGAGGCAGTATTAGCAGCGCGGGTAGTACGTAAGAGGAAAAGTTAATAGTTTCGTAGTTTAAACAATTAAAAACTATATTATTATCGATATGAAGTTGAGTTTCGTGAGGCTATAGGCACGTATAAGTGCAGCTATGGTTAGGAAAGGTAGTTAGCAACTTAGGAGGTTATTAGGTTACGATCACGTAACCGAAGGCTATGTATTATTAGGAGGCGCGGAGTTAGAAGGTCTATTACACTTAAGTAGGTAAAATCACTATGCAGTGGCCAGAGGCTAAATATTTTCTATAATTATGAATTAGGAAATAAGTATAACTACTTATAATATAAGGAATTAGTATAAACTACTACTCTAGTAATAAATATATTATTTTTCCCTTCCATATCTATAGTATAGCTAATAATTACCCGACCTTTATATACTTTAAATAAGAAGTTTCCTTAGTAAATAATCTATAGGCTAATATATTAGTTAGTATTAATATATTAATCCTAGAGAAGAGCGATTTTAAGCTTTTAGAATCTATAGCTTATATTAACTTATATAAACTTATTATACTAATTAGAAGTAAACTTAGAACCCGACCTCTAATTAAGGTAACCGTCTAATTAGCTATTATAATTATATTATAACTAAAAATAGCTATCTTATCACCTATTATATACTATATTTAAGATACTATAAAAGACCTCCTATTTAAGCTAGTATCTTTTAATACATTCTCTATATATACGTTACTAGCTAACTATAATATTTATTATATTATTATAACAAATAAGTCTAATAAACCTATATTTATCCCTTATAATATGTAAGTTAGGATATTAGTTTTGCTTAATAATAAAGTATACTACTAGAACGTCGCTAAAGACGTAGTAGATATTATAATAAGCATAAGTACTATAGTACTTAACGGGCTCTTTAGAGAATATTTATCTAGCTTTAAACCTATTAAAGCTAATAACTTAGAAATAATATAGAGATATACGCTAGGAATAATAGTTTATAATAGTAATAATAGAGCTAATAGCTTCTTATAAATTCTTAACGAGTTTACTAATATATTCTACAATATTAGCTTTATTAACCTTCTATAGGACTAATAGCTCTAAGTGCTATTAAAGTCTAGTCAGGAAGACTAGCTCCCTAAGACCTAAAAGATCTATAATATTAGCATACTTAAACGTAAAGTAATATAAGATATAGTAATAAAATTATAATAATAGAGATAGTTATACTATATAATAAAATAAGTACTATTCTTATTTCTAGTTTTTATAGTCTAGCGCGAAGTTAATTGGAAATAGAAGAAGGGATATATAGTTATTAATATCTAGGCTCTAAATAAGATTACTTTATCTAATAGCTACCCTATATAATTATAAGATAATATTATAGCTATAGTAAAAGATAAAGAATTATATTATAGTTATAAATATAAGTTTATTTTACTACTAATAGTAAGTTTATCTAGAATTAGATAGCGCTTTTATAATTATTACCCCTAATAGCTAATATACTTTTAACTATATAATTATAAGATATAAGAGTTCTAATGCCTATATCTAACGATAAATAGATATCTTATTTAATAATACTAATATTTAGTCTTTCTATAATAGTATAGTTTTTATATCTAATATATATAAAGAATACCTAGCTAACTTATAATAACTATTATTACTCCTTAGACTAAGAAATATTAGTATTAGGCCCTCTAAAACTTATA
Source organism: Colletotrichum ledebouriae (assembly GCA_036785755.1). Lineage (NCBI taxonomy): Eukaryota > Fungi > Ascomycota > Sordariomycetes > Glomerellales > Glomerellaceae > Colletotrichum > Colletotrichum ledebouriae. The sequence goes on from JAVHLU010000894.1 coordinate 35,777, forward strand.
TTACCTTCCCTAGTATAATATTACTAAGATAATATATTAATACTCTTAGTTTAGCTATAACTATACAGAAACTAGATATAATAAAATAAATTAAATACCTAATAACCCTATATAACCTAGAAATATTTATCGGATTTTATAATTACTTCTAATATAATATCCCTAGATATATAAAGATTATTAAACTACTTGAGTAATATAAAAATAAACTTCTTAAATAATAAATAAATAAGGATAGTCTCTATATTACTAGTAAAGACCCCGGATATAAAACATAAGTATTAATAATTAACCTAGCCCTAACTAATATAGAATTAAGCTCGGAATTACGCCGCAGCCCCTTCGCAAAAAGACTATAATAAATTTACCTAGTTCGCAGGTATAATTTAGGAAATACTATATAGGTATTTTAACCTATACCCTCTACTAGTTAAGGAAAATAATATAGGAACCCTATATATTCCTACTACTCGCAAGTAAACCTTCTAAATATTACTATATAAAGTCGGACGCGCGCCGCACCGGGGTTAATTATATTAGAGCTAAACGGGCTACTAAGGCTCTCGTGGCCTAGAAATACCCTCGCTAAACCTTCTAATAAGGTGCTATAAAAGCTACTATATAAGATAACTCCTTAACCTAAAAGGTTAACCTTCTAGTAAGGTACTACAAATACTATTATACGAGAGGTAACTCCTTAACTAAAGAGGTATTTCCTAAGAGGTTCTTATAGCTAGAAGTATAAGAAGCTCTATAAGTAGGGCCTTATACCTCTCCCTCTTCCTTATCCTTATCCCTTAACTATATTAGTACTAGACTTTATATATAAATACGCTAAGCCTAAGCGAGGTATACCCTTTAGTATAAATAATATAGAGGGGATTACTAGAGAGTTTAGCCTTAATATAATTAATAAAACCCGCTCCTTTATTAATTACTCTATTATATATAGAGAGCGTATTATTAATATAGCTCTTAAGAGGGCTTATTTTAATACCCCTATAAGGGACTCTATAAGGTATAATAGTATTAGAGCTAAGTAAGTAAACTTAGTAGTAGAAGTTTAGTAGGTTATTATATACCCTATAGAGTAGCCCTTCTTCGAGCAGGTCCTCTATATTACTAAGGTAGAGGTAGCCTAGGCAGCGAACGTTAGTAAGTATAGCTTACGCCGACTGCTTTAATATAGAGAGAGCGTTACTAATAACAGTATAGCTATTCTAGCGGATAAAGTAGTAATAGAGGCGGTATTAGCAGCGCGGGTAGTATACGAGAGGAAAAGTTAATAGTTTCGTAGTCTATTAAATAATTAAAAACCACGTTATTATTAATATAAAGTTAAAGATCGTAAGGCTATAGGTATATATAAGTGCGGCTATAGTTAGGAAAGGATCACGTGACCGAAGGCTATATATTATTAGGAGGCGCGGAGTTAGAAGGTCTATTGCACTTAAGCAGGTAAAATCACTATGCAGTGGCCAGAGGCCACTAATATAGAATAATTATTATTCGAATTAGTTAAGACTACCCTATTATAATATACTAAAATCTACTACTTTAACCTAACTAGACTATTATTTATTGACTTTAATATATTAGCTAGTAGGATTAGAGTAATAATATATTATATTAATCCTAATACTCTATAATATATAATAGAAAACTAAGGAAAAGTAATAATAATACTAGTCCGAACCGCTATCTAATCTATCTCCTACTTATTATAATCTCCCTCTTATATTAAGAAAATATATTAGCTAATAGAGATAGAGACCTTAGGATTTATTTAGGTCCTAAAGAAGTATAAGTAGTAGATTATAGCTTCTTAATATCTAATATATATTATTACTAACTACTTAGTTATTATTAAAATATTAAAATAGACTAATATTACGCTTATTATAATAACTAGTATAAATAATAAGAAATTAGTAAGAGCTATAGAATATACTAGCTACTTTAAATTAGTTATTATTTATAAGCCTAATAAAGAATATATTATCTATAACGCCCTATCTTAACTCCTAACTAATAAAAGTAATAATAACCTAGAACCTAACCATAGTAGTCTTAATATCCTTCCTAATAATATACCTAAGGAATAAGTTATATAAGTATAGGTATAGTCCGCGTTTATTACTAATAATAATCTAGCCCTATACTAGCTACTATATATAATAACTCTAGACCTAACCCCGCTAGCTACTTAATATAGCACTAGTATAATATTACTTAATATTAACCCCGACTTCTATAAAAAGATAGCTAATAGATACTAATCTAACTTAGTATTAAAGCCTATTTTAGATATAATATAAAAGGACCTAGCCCTAGAATATAATAATAAAGCTAACTTACCTTTTTTTATATATAATAGCCTCTTATAGAAAACGATACTAGGTATATATTACTAATTATATATTTTATAGAACTATTAAGTAGATATCTTCTATACTATCTATAGTAATAATTATATAGGATACAATACGTTACTTTACTCCCTAGTAGGATACTTTATCCTATACTTTACCTAATAACTAAAACGATTCCTTATAGGATATCCTAAATATATAATATATAAGATCTATACCTACTAACTATATAGTAATATATAAATAATTCTACTAACCCTATATCTATATTATATAATTATTATTAACTTTATCCTAGGCCTACCTATAATAAGGAATAGATATAACTATTAAGTTCGGAATTACGCCGCAGCCCCTTCGCAAAAAGACTATAACAAATTCACCTAGTTCGCAGGTATAACTTAGGAAATATTATATAAGTATTTTAACCTATACCCTCTACTAGTCAAGGAAAATAATATAGGAACCCTATACGTTCCTACTACTTATAAGCAAACCCTCTAAATATTATAACGTTAGATATACGCTATACTAGGGCTAATTATATTAGAGCTAAATAGGCTACTAAGGCTCTTATAGCTTAGAAACGCCCTCGCTAAACCTTCTAGTAAAGTAAAAGCTACTATATAAGATAACTCCTTAACCTAAAAGGTTAACCTTCTAGTAAGGTACTAAAGGTATTATAAAAGCTATTATATAAGATAACTCCTTAACTTAAAGGTTAACCTTTTAGTAAGGTATTATAAATACTACTATATAAGAGGTAACTCTTTAACTTAAGAGGTCTTTTCTAAGAGGTTCTTATAGCTAGAAGTATAAGAAGCTCTACTACTATAAGTAAGGCCTTATACCTCTCTCTCTTCCTTGTCCTTATTTAACTTATAATAAATCTTTAATTATATTAGTACTAAACCCTGTATGTAAAAACGCTAAGCTTACGCGAGGTATACCCTTTAATATTAATAACGCGCGAGAGCTTATTAGAGAGTTTAGTATTAATATAATTAATAAAACCTACTCCTTCTTTAATTACTTAATTATATTATAAGGAATAATAGCGGGTATAGGATATAGAGCTAACGCTATTAGCAAAATATTAGTGATTTAGTAGTAAATATATATACTCTTAAGAAAACTCTATAACCTAGAGACTTAGAAGGTTAAGTAATAGTTTAATATAACTACATATACCTATATTTTAGTATTCTAACCCTTCCTAGTTTAGGCCTATAGCTATACTATTATAACTCTATTACTTCTACTTTAATTTAAGAAACTAGCGCTAGTTAGAATATCTAAAACAAACTAGCGATAATATACTAACGAATTAGTAATAGAGTTTAACTATAATAAGCTCTAGGCTAGATATATAGCATATAACTAATAGGGTCTTAGCTAATATAACGTAGGTCGCTCGCTAAGCCCTAAGATATAAGGAATATAGCGCGGATATTATAATAGGGGGATAAATAACCCTAGTAATAATATAGCGGGAGAAATAACCCTAAGGGGGCAGGCGTAGTCCTAAATAGCGCTAGAGTAAGTAGACCTACCCTTACTTAGTAAATAAATAGTAAGTAGTAGCTAATAGGGTACCCCGCTTAAGACCCTCTAAGAAGCTAGCGTCTTAGGTATTCTTACCTAAGTAATAGGATTACTATAGAGATAGTAGGAGAGCCTTATAGAGTAGATATATCTATAATAGTAATAGTATAAGGAATAAACTACTACCCTACTATAGGAACTCGCTAACTACCTAGCGATAAGGTACCTATAGAGAGAATATAAAAAACCCCCTATATATAACTACTATACTATAAGTAAGGACTTTACTATAAACTAAGTTAGTAACTAGATCTAGGTAGTTAAGGATAAATACTAACTACGCGCTAGTAGTATACCGGAGTAATAGATCTAATAGGCGCTTATAAAGATAGGCTTATCCCTATAGACCTAGTAGTAATACTATAGGGCTAGGCTAGAAGGAGACCTAGCTTAGGCTGACTTTATAGCGTTTATTCGCTAATAATATATTAACCTAGAGCTTTAAGAGCGGAGATACTACGAAAAGCTAGATATAATAAGGTAGAAGGAGATATAGTTACTAATATAGTTTTTTACTAAATAGTTAGTAATATATTAGAACTTAGGAATAGTTAGTATAGAAAATAGTAAGGCTAAGGCTTATATATTATACTTCTAACTAGCCCCCTTTTTATATAAGGAGCTTAAATATTAGAAGGTTAAAATATAGAGACTAAGGGATATAGCTATAAAAATAGAATACTTATAGGAGATATATTACTAATAGGGTAGCGAGACCCTATAGAGTAAAAGTAGGAAGTAATATATAAGTAAAGAGTATATACTAAGGGTTCCCCCTATAATAAGGGCGAGCTAAAAGAGGGGCTAGTAGAGCGTTAGCTATAGAACTACGCAGGGTTCCTAGAGCTTAATACCTTACTAACTAGTTAGTAGTATATTATAGGGATCTAATAGGAGCTAGCCTATATTTAGCCCTAATATATAACCCGTAATATCTAACCCCTTAGTATACTTTAGCTATAAGAAGAAAGGGTATAGGAGGGTAGACTACCTAGATAAATAATAGAATATAAATAAAACGCTAGTAAGATATTAAGTATTTACTAAGAAAGCAAGGGTTAATATAATCTAATTTATAAGGGAGGTTAAGGAACTCGACTTATTAGAAAATAAATAAGCTAGGGGATTATACTAGTAACCCCTATATTTATATTAAAACTAGATACCTTCCTAAGGGGAGATATTATAAAAGGATAGGTAATTATTATCTAGAACGTTATTAAATAAGAAGTAGTAGTAGATATAGATTCCTATTCCTAAGTTAATATTATTAGTAATTAATTAGTAAAGTCCTTATAACTATAACTTATAGTAGCGCGCGCCCTTATATTAGAGGGGTTTAAAAGGTCCTCTATAATAAGCTAGAATATATATTAGTTAACCTTCTTCTTTATTAACTTAAGGGGATAACTAAGGAAGATATAATAACTCTTTACTAGGGCTCCCTACCCTAAAGGAGCAGGGGACCTCCTCTTATTATAATACTCTATAAGAAGGGAGGGTATTATAATTAATACCTGGATAAAGACCTAGGGATATAAGCGCCTTAGTATTACTAAGCTATTAGTATTTATATAGGAGGTTATTAAGAATAGCTAGAAAGCCTATATTATATATATATTAGGGAATATTACCCCCTATAAGCTACTAATAGAGGCCCTAGGCGAAGAGGACGCCTTAGAGGGTAAAGTAGAATTCCTAGTAGAGCTACTTAGTAAATAAGCAACGTTTAATAAGTAGTTAATAAAGGAATACCTAGCTCTAGAGGGTATAGAATATACTATTAACTTAGTTAAAGGGAAGAAACCTCTATATAAGCCTATCTACCTACTAAATAAGTACTAGCTAGAGGAGCTCTACTAATATATTATTAATAACTAAGTAATAGGGCGGATTTAACCCTTAATAAATAAGGTAAGCACCCCTATTCTCTTTATACTTAAGAAAGATAGATCCTTATACCTTTATATAGATTATTAAAGCCTTAATAAAGATATACTAAAGAACTAATATCTACTCCCCCTTATTAGTAAGCTATTAGATAGGCTTTAGGGAGTAAGATAGATCTTAAAGATTAACCTTTAAGATATATACTACTATATCTATATTAAGCTAGAAGACTACTCGAAGATAGCTTTTAGGACTTATTATAAGTACTTTAAATATATTATTATACTATTTAGACTTATAAATACCCTAGTAATATCCTAGGTATATATTTACTAAGCGCTTACTAAGCTATTAGATACCTATTATATTATTTATATAAATAATATTATAATCTACTCTAAGATAAGAGAGTAGTATATAAAAGATCTTTACTAAGTACTCTATAGGCTTTACTAGTAAGCGCTATATACTAAGCTTAGTAAGTATAAATTCTACTAATAATAAGTAGAGTTCTTAGGGTATATTATTATACCTAAAAGTATATTAATAAACTAAACCTATATCTAAGCTATTACTAAATAGAAGCTACCTAAGATATATAGGGAGATCTAAGTCTTCTTAGGATTTTATAATTTCTATTATAAGTTTATTATAAGCTATTTAGATATTATAGCCCTTATAATATCCCTACTAAAGGGTAATAAGAATAATAAGAAGGGAAGCGAATTTTACTAGCTAGAAGAGGCTTAATAGGCCTTTAAATAGCTCTAGGCTGCTTTCTACTTAGTAACTATTCTCTAATATTAGGACCTAACTTATAAAATAAGGGTTAAAATAAATACTTCTATAAAAGCTATATCTAGTATCCTATTATAATATATTAATAGCTAGTAGTAACTAGTTACTTATTATTTATAGAAGCTTAGCGATACTAAGTAATATTAGGGAGTAAGCTAATAAGAGCTTCTTATTATAATTAAAAGCCTAGATTACTAGGCTTATTACCTTTAGGGTATATTAAAAAGGTTTATAGTCCTAATAGATTACTAGGCGCTAAAGGGAGTTATTAATATATTAGCGCGAGACCTTTAGGGAAGGCTCGCTAGATAAGTATATAAACTCTTAGTATTTAACTTTAACCTAGAGTATAAGTCAGGGGTTATAAACCTAGTAAATAGGCTATCTAGGAGGCTAGACTATATAAAAGGGGAGGTAAAATATAATAATATACTCCTAACCCTAGCGAGGAAGCTAGGGTTTATTAGTAACCTATTAGTAAACCTCTAGATAGGTATTACTACTTTATAAGGTAATATAGAGACCTTAGGAGTATTTATTAATACTATAAGGGCTAGTATAAAATAATACCCCTTCTAGATAGATAGCTCTAGGGGTAGAGACGCCTTAGTCTCTAGTTAGTATAGTGCTCTATAGCATACTAATACTATTATAACTATAATAGCTATAATAACCTAACGCTAAAGAGTAAGGGAAGACGTAGAGAACGCTTAGCGAGAGGTTATTAACCTAGAGGACTTACTTAGAGCTAGGGTTACTATAATATAGTAGTATATCCTATACTAAGTTATAAGGGAGCTTATAATAAGCGAAGTAGTATATAGTTAGTAACCCTCTAAAGCAATAGAAAGTCTTATCTATAGACTATAAGCTAATAACTTATACTACTAGACCTAATTAGAGAGGGTATATAGACTAGCTAGCGATTATAGGGGCTATATAATTA
>JAVHLU010000895.1:0-43294 GCA_036785755.1 Colletotrichum ledebouriae
TTCCTTAACTAGTAGAGGGTATAGGTTAAAATACCTATATAGTATTTCCCGAATTATACCTGCGAACTAGGTAAATTTGTTATAGTCTTTTTGCGAAGGGGCTGCGGCGTAATTCCGAGCTTAATAGCTATACTATTATTAGTAACGGTCTTTTTATTCAATATAAGCTATACTTAGTAATATTTCCCTAAAGAGCTGCTTCTACTTTAGTATTATAGAGGGTCTTTTTACAGAAGAGCTACTCTATAGTGTATATATTAACCTACTTAGCCTTTACTACTAAGTCTACTAATTTAGCTATAATATTTTAATATATTATAAGGTCCCTTATAGAGTTATTAAGGAGAGCCCTCTTAAGGGTTATTTCTATAATATAATCTCTATATATAATAGAGTAATTAATAAAGAAGTAGGTTTTATTAACTATATTGATATTAAACTCTCTAGTAGTCTCTTATATTAGTATTAGTATTAAATAGTATATTCTATATAAGCTTAGTATTTTTTTACATAGGGTTTAATATCAATATCTCTAAGGATTTATTATAGATTAAATAAAGAAGAGAGAGAGGTATAAGGCCCTACTTATAATAAAGCTTCTTATACTTCTAGTTATTAGAACTTCTTAAGAAAGATATCTTTAGTTAAGGAATTATCTCTTATATAATAGCGTTTATAATACCTTATCAGTAGGTTTAATTAAGGCGTTACTATAAGAGCCTTAATAGCCTATTTAGCTCTAATATAATTAGCTTTAATATAGCGTACATCCGACTTTATATAGTAATAGGGTTCGGAGTTACGCTATAGCCCCTTCGCAAAAAGGCTATAATAAATTCACCTAGTTCGTAGGTATAATTTAGGAAATACTATATAGGTTTTTTAACTTATACTCTCTATTAGTTAAGAAAAATAATATAGGAACGCTATATATTCCTACTTAGAAGCAAACCCTTTAAATATTACTATATAAAGTTAGATATACGCCGTACTAAGGGTAATTATATTAGAGATAAACGGGCTACTAAGGCTCTTATAGCCTAGAAAAGCTACTATATAAGATAACTCCTTAAGTTACTTTCTAATAATATATTATAAATATTACTATATAAGAGATAACCCCTTAACTAAAGAGGTCTTTCCTAAAGGGTTCCTATAGCTAGAAGTATAAGAAGCTCTATTATAAGTAGAGCTTTATATCTCTCCCTCTTCCTTATCTAGCCTATAATAAATCCTTAAAAATACTAGTACTAGACCTTATATAAAAAAAAGCTAAGCCTATATAAGGTATACCTTTTAATACTAATAATATATAAGGAATACTAGAGAGTTTAGTATTAATATAATTAATAAAACCTACTCCTTTATTAACTACTCTATTATATATAGAGAATAGATTATTAATATAGCCCTTAAGAGGGCTCTTATTAATATCCCTATAGGGGATACTTATAATTATATTATAATTAAGTAAGTAGATTTAATAGTAGAAGCTAGGCAGGTTATTATATACCCTATAGAGTATCTCTTCTTTAAGTAGGTCCTTAATACTATTAAGGTAGAGGTAGCCTAGGCCTATTAGGGCTTAAATATTAGTAAGTATAGCTTATGCTAACTATAATATAGAGAGAGCGTTACTAACGATAGTATAGTAAAGATAGTAACGACTAGCGGACGAAGCGGTAATAGAGGTAGTATTTAATAGCGGTGCGGGTAGTGCGCGAGAGGATAAGTTAATAGTTTTGTAGTATATCTATACTTAAATAATCAAGAACCACGTTGTTATTAATATAAAGTTAAAGATCGTGAGGCTATCTAGTATAGTAGGCACGTATAACTATAGCTATACTTAGGGGAGATAGTTAGCAAGATTATATAACCGAAGGCTATATATTATTAGGAGGCGCGGAGTTAAAAAGTCCATTGCACTTAAGTAGGTAAAATCACTATATAGTAGCTAGAGGCGCTTTATATAGTAATATTTAAAGGGTTTACTTATAAGTAGGAATATATAGGGTTTCTATTTTATTTTTCTTAACTATTAAAGAGTATAAGTTAAAATCCCTATATAGTATTTCCTAAATTATACCTATAATCTCGGTAAATGTATTATAATCTCTTTATAAGGGGGCTATAAAGTAACTATAAACTTAATACTTATTACTTAAATATACATATACTAAGAATTACTTAATTATATTATAATATTAATATAGCTTATAATATATAATATATTTTAATCCTTTTATTATTTAATAATAAGTAAAATAAATTATAAGTAATTAATATTAATTTAATATATGGCTAAGAGTCCTATTTATAAAGCCAGCCTGATATAGTAAGAGTATATACTATATATAATTTAGTTATATCTTATCTTTAATATTTATATTGCTTATTATACCGTTTTCTCTAGGATTATAAGAATCATAATTAAAATATTACTTTATATTCTATGATATGTATACTTATATAAGTTTACTTTAGTATACTACTATAGTATCTAGAGTATACTTTCATTGTTATTTAATTACTAATATATGTATTAGAATAACTAAAGCCTAAAGTATCTCTCTATGTTATAATAGTTTATATTCTAAGTCAAATAATACTTCTTATTATTCTCTTTCTTTTGAACTAGTAATATATAGCTTATTATACTATATTTTAACTAGAAATAATTCTTATAATTCAATCAGACTCTACGTATTACTAGTTTATAAAAGTAAATATAATATAATATTTTACACAATTATAAGTTATAATTATCTAGAGTTATAATAAGCTATACTCCTATACATCTTAAAAGTTATTACTTAGTACTATAGGTATATAATTATAATCTATGATTAATAGTTATAATCTATACTTATAACTTATAACTTATATTCATAGTATAATTTGCAACGTTTTATAATACTCCAAGATATATAATACTGTTCTCAAAGCTTATAAAAATAGGACATTCCGAAAGGCTACAATCTGCCTGATCGAGCGATATAACTAAACAAATTGTTAGTATTCACCCCCAGCGAACCCATGGACACCAGGAAAGGCAAAGTCACACGCTAACAAATTTGCAGGGGGGATATTGCACGTCTGCGGCTTCGTGTCTCCGCTTTGGCGGTTCTTCTGCGTCTAGGGTCTTCGTCGCTGACGATCCATTCCCCTAATCGATGTCGATGGAGTGCCCGCTCTCTACAATTTGTGGAACACCAATATGTGGAACTTTTTAGAGCTAGAAGTATATATCCTTGCCCCTAATAACCTAGCACCCTTGCCATATACCCTAGTTTGTGATCCGCTTCTTTAGCGCTTTAAGGAATTCGGCATGCCGTTTATTATATAGCTAGTTAATTTCAATAATATCCTCGGATATTAGATATACTATGCGTTCGAACTCCGTTTTGATGTTATTGATTAACTTAAGATACTCCTTTTTGAGGTATCTTTGTTGTTGTACGAACTTAACTGCTATAAGATAGAGCCGTATGTAAATGCTTTCTCTATTATGGCTTTATTATAAAACCAACACTTCTTAGATCTCCGATTCTCAATTGGGGTAGTGTTATTAGGAGGGCAGTTATTAAACTAGCGGTTCTTTTGATGCTTAGAGCGATAAATCGGAATAAGGGTATTAATAAGATATAGGCGTTAAGGCATCTTAGCGGCTTAGTTTAGATTAATTAGAGATACTTATAGCTTTATTACTATACTTAGATAGAGCACTTTAAAGATTTATTTTATAACCTTAGATTACCTATAGAGGTTTATAGTATCCTATAGCTTATTCTAAGTCTTCTAGTTCAAGGTTTTAATTAAAATCATTAAGGTAGTTAGTAACTACTACTAAGTTTTTATTTATTATTCAGCGTGGAAAAGGCCCCGTTTTTTTGCGGACATAAAGGTTACTAAGTAAAACTAAGAGTGCCCGCTCTCATGTCCGCGGAACCTATGTAGTACGGAACAGTCCGATAGCGGCAATATGCGAAAGACGTTGCCAGCAGTTACCGGACGGCTTTGGTTCCTGGCGCACACTTTTCGGAGGTATTCCTAGGCCTCACTCACCATCATCCAATACGTCTCCATGATATTGACTAGAAGGGACAGATACCAGAGGCAGAGCCAGAGCGCCCGTAGAACCAAATCCAGTCCCATACCCATGGTAAGGTATCAGAACAGCATGCCTGCACATCACTTGATCAGGTAAAGCATGGCCAGAAGGAGCCGGCAATTAGCCAGGGCTAGAACTGGAATTATTTGTGCCGTGGGAAGACGAAACTCCGTTTGGCGACAGGGTCCTATGATGCCGCTTACTCAGCCAGTCTGGGCAGATGCCTTGTGGGCAGCCCGAGCCTGTTCAAACGTCTGTCTCGATCTCGGTCCTTGGTTTCCATTGCCACGGGAGACCAGAAGCGGCAGTAGGCTAATTGCCAGCAGCACGGCGTCCCAGTTGGGGCAATGCGAGGGACTTTGGGAGAGGCTAGAGGTGTCGTGCGGGCTGAGCTAGGTATCTTGAGGAGCAGCGCTTTAGGACCTGTAACCGTGACTGCTCTAGAAGTGCACCAAAGGGCTGAAAGAGGCTGGCGTAGAAGCCTTAAGGGATGGCAACAGTCTCTAAACTTAACGACGGCCTTGATGAGGAAGGATATTGAGAAATCGGTCGCCGCGAAAACGCCAGCCAAAAGATTCGCCATGGATGGCGGCGCTCATTTGGGAATTACTACCCATGTTGGGTTGAATTGCGCAGCTGCTTGACGTATATCCACACGAAAGACGGCGTGGTGACGGTGATGGGCGGGTATTTTGCCGTTTAACCTGTGGTGTAGGCGCCGCGCAGCGGCGCTGAGTATGAGTGAAGACAAGCGTGAGTAGTACTTTCATGGTAAGGTACATGCACTCAACTCCGTCTACGGGCAGCACTACGAAGGACGGGCAATAGCGACCGCAATGGAGAACGGAAGAGGAGGCGACACAAGAGACGGAAGTGCTGAGCACTTCAGTAAGGGTACCTAAGGTGGGAAAACTGCAGAAGAAGATTGGAAAATACGGAACGTGCCTCGCACTTGAGTTGGGCCCCACCCGACCATGCGCCGTTGTGGAACTCAATTGGCCAAGGGGTCTTGTGTAACACAGAAGTTGATCAGGGAAGGCGATCCTTCGACGATGCCTATATGCAAGGTGCTTTTAGAGATTCCAACCATTTGCTGTGGAGTCTGAAGATACTATGGCGACTCTACACTCACTGCCTTAGCCTGGACATCATGGGATGGTAATGAAAATGCAGAAGAAAGCCCCGTGGCAATAGGGGGCAACAAATGTAGTGTAGAAGGCCAAGACTAAGATACCTTAGCCATTTCCCACAGGCAGCAACTCTGAATGGGTTGCAGAAGCGCATCATCATCTTGGATGGGTATGTTGGATTTTGGGTATTGATAGAACTGGCCGAGTCTTGATGCGAGTCCAAGGTAAGTGGGCAAAATTAGCACATTTAGCTGCGTCTATTTGAGCACATGGTAACTGTCCAATGATTGATTCCACGTTATGTTGTGTTGTGTGTTCTGGTGGTGCGTGTGCTGCAGCCCCAGTTTTGGTGGTAGCAACCAAAGGAGAAAGGTTTGGAAGGCGCAATCAGTTCGAAGATGGATTAATACCTCTCCTGGTGAGCCGCTCTCCTCTCAGCTGTTCAATTTTGGTCAACATAAGACGACACAGAAATGGATTTTATAGTCAAGGGACCAAAGCAAAGTTAAAGAGAACTAACACACAGATCGGCGTCGTTGCCGTCTTCTTCGTCGAATATATTCAGTATGCCTGACTGTTCTCAGTGTTCTGGGTCGAACCTTTCTTCGATTCTCGTACAAGTGGTCCAGTCTGGATGCAGCAGCCGCTGATAAAGCGCCGAGATGGTGTGTGTCGGTAAGGTAAGCTAAGGTAGGGCCATCCCTGCCTTCCAATGTGGTGATGCTCGCGAAACGTATCTCTAAAAAGACCCATCCCCTGTCGAACCCCTACTTCAGTACACTGTACTTCACACTCCTGACATGTCGTCGTCGACTCCACCAGGCTGGATGCCAGTACGTACCTCCACCGTCTCTTTCCCGTCCTCGACCCAGACCCCTGCACCATTCTTCTCCCTCTTCCACCCTTCCACACTTGCACACTTGCACCCCTCCGAACTCCGCATCTCTGCGGTTATGTAGCGAGTATCAGCTATCTGTTTACCTAGGCGAGGAAAGGTAGGTCTAGGTGATAAGGTGAGGTAGGGTTCTTTATACTGCAGCCTGGCCTGGTGCGCCCACCACCGCTCTGCTAAGGTACCCAAGTCCAACCATTCCCATTCTCCTCCGTCTTCCGTCCTGACATGGCGAATTACCCAGGCATCTGATACCTTGAATGTACAGACTATTCGTACTTTACGTACCTTCACCTCCTCTCTCTCTCTCTTTCTCTCTCTTGTCTTCTCCCTTTCCCTCAATGCTCTCTGCCCTACGGACTTGGACACCCCTCCTTCTATTATTTGGGTTATCTCCACCCCTCGAAGACCATTTTTCCCTATTCTCCTATAGAGTATTCCCATCACCCATTCTCATGCCTCCATGTCCATGCCATGCCTCGTCCAGTCCCTCGCAGAAGAACACGGGTGCTCTTGACAAGAGTAGCTCTACCTCCACCGTACTACCGCGCTGCCCTAACACGCCTATGGTTTGTTAAGTACGCCCACTTACAGCTTGAATGGGCAGTACGATGTACAGATATCTCTCTCCCTTTCACAGCCACACCCCCACACCACAACGCTGGTGTTGGTGCTGGAGCGCTACGTTGCGGTGCGGATGCGGGTGCGGGTTTGATAGCCTCACTCCTCCACGCCCCCCCCCCCCCCCCCATTCCCATCCCCCACCACGCCCGCCAGCCCGCCAGCCCTGCCTCTGCCGCTGCCATGCAATTGCTGCTGCTCCAGCTCGCCGGTCGTCTTGGGCTGAAAAGTCGACCGTGAAGCCTTGGGGCAATGTTATATAACAGCTTCCCATCCTCTCCTTCCTTTGCCTTGTCTCTTATCCCACCAGCTCGCCTCGCAACCACTTCTCTAAACTTTGCAAACATCGCGACTCTGGTTGAATCTTCCAACGACTAGTGCAGCTTGAATAACTCCTCGCTCTCTTAAAGCCTGGTTGCTGGTTGTCTTCCCACTCATCTACATCTAATATCTGGACCCATCTACGTGCTAGCACCCTTCTCACTTACAAACATCGCGCCCACAATGTCAATGTTCACCATGTCACAACATCAATATTATGCGGCTCCCGCCCCCGCTCCCAGAGCCTACTCCGGCCACGGCACGAGCAGCGCATTCAGCAGCTCAGCTAACCCGGACGAAGACTGGACAAAGATTTCTGATCTCGCCGAGCGTCGGAGAATCCAGAACCGCATTGCCCAGCGCAACTACCGTACGTCAATCTCTCCAGCCGCAACTTCAGCTTCGTCCGCATTCCCCGAGACATCCAAGTACTAATATCCGACTACAGGCAAGAAGCTCAAGAGGCGCCTAGAAGACCTCGAGAGGCGCGCTGGACAGGAGGGTTCAACTTCCACCGAGAAGCAGTCGCAATCCAAGAGCTCCAAGTCAAAATCGCAGTCCTCCAACAAGACGCAGAAGCCCGCCACGCCAGCCAAGGCCAACAACAACCAGGGCCAGTTCACTCCTCCAATGCACACCGAAGACGAGGTTTTCTTTGCGCAAACCTACGATGACGGTCGTGAAAGGTCAAACACGCCTCCTCTTTTCGCCTACACGACCTACCCTCCTCCCGAGGAGATGATTCTGGCCCCTTCGTACACCACGCAGCCCTACCCCATAACGACCGCCGAGACGTATCCCGGTTATATGGCAGCGGTGCCGGTGACTCTCCCGCCTATGAACCATTTCAACGACGCTATCAAGCGTGAATCGTACCCAAGCGACGACGGCCTTTCCCCTTATATGAACTATGGCTACATCCCCGGCATCGACCTGAATGCGCCCGCTTCCTACGACCCGTCGAACCCACATGTGAGTTATATGCGGAATCTACCTTCCCGCGATCCACGTTGCTGATGGGTTGATGAGCAGACTCCTCCGCTCTCACACTCCTTCGACCACTCGGCCAACTGCTCCGACGCTGGCTATGAGTACCCGACAACACCTTTGTCCATGCCGGGATCGCCTGGCTTGATCCAGTAAGAGGAGGATCTAGGAGGAAGCCAAAATCATTACAGGTGGTATCCTTGTTGAATGTTTACCCGGGATGCGACACTGGTGATGTTTGTCGATTGTCTGATGGCAAATTATCGGGGTTATTTTTTCCGCGTCTGCTACAGCACAGGGTGGCTAAGGCCAGGAGTTCGGGAGCATTTGGGTTGCATGACACGGTCGAAGCGCTCGACCTCACGCGGAGATATGATTGGGGATACTTGACGGCGTTTCAATCTGGCGTGGCGGACTGAACCATTGGGAACGGTTTTGTACAAGGTTGGAGACAACAGACAAAAATCAAGAAAGGATTAATTTGTCACGAGGCCCATTTCGCCATAGCTAAACAATTCAAACATGAATAAATCTACACGAGGCTCAACCGTACATTATGGTCATGGTTACGATGCGAAGTGCGATGGCCAGGGCGGTGCTCCGTCCTAGGGAGACGATGACGATGACGATAACGACGACACGCCTGTGATAAGGGGGCCCCGGAGCTGTGAGAGAGTTGGATACCGTGTCGTAGAAGTACCGTGCCGCCCTCAGAGGCTTCGGAGTTAAGGAGCCAAAAACAAAAAAGATCATAGTATGGATTTGGGACGCCAAAAGGTTGCTTAACTCCTGGTCTGGTACTTTACTAATAATGCCGAACCGCCAGCACGGCGTCCATGAAGCAACGCAGGCTGGGGTCGTACATCGTCCTGATCCTGCCGAACTTCTTTGCTTGCACTTCTCTTCCTCTTGTACAGTGAACGCCCTCGCTTGATGCAACCTCGAGGTTTGATTCGGGCAGCGTGAAGCAGCAAGGACAGGACTATGTGGTCAACTGATAGAGTTGGGGGGTTGATTAGATGGGATGGGCCATGTCCCGCGCACATAGAGACGAACAGCGGAATGGCCAGCACCTGAGTTTAGCAAATGACTCTACTTCAGTACACCACAAGCGAGTATCCGACAGGGTTCGGCTTAAAAGGGGTCTGAGGAGGGTGGCAATTGTTAACTGGTGGATGGACTAGATTCCAGGACATAGGTGCAACAAAAACCTGATGCGGCATAATGGCTTTCGTAACCACGCTATCCATATCTCGTCTCTACTGGGGGGGGGGGAGAGCCCCATGGCCTCTGAAAGGGCTTCGAACACGTTTGCCCTTCGGAATTCCGTACGAGAGGTTGAGGGTGGCCCGGGTATGGATGAACTCGGTCGAATAAAAGACGTCCAGCTTGCCTGTCACCTTCTGTTATGTGTTTCACGTCACAGCCCGGCGGGAGGAATTATGGATGGTACACAAGAATTGCAGACGGGCAGGGTCGGGCTTCGAGAGAAGGCTGGGACGAACCTTTAGAATATCAGCTGGCTACCGAATTTGCTGTCTCGCGCATTTTTCAAGAATTGTAACATTCACGGCATGGTTCGAATTGCAAATGGCATGATGTGACGGGGAGGAGGGGTTTCAACTGCGCGGTCTTTTTGTGTATGTGTTGTTAGTGGTTGGGGAAGAAGTACGCAAGTACGAAAGTACGGGACGAAGGCACCAGGGAATGGATGATGCATCGGACGGCAGGCCAGCCAGCCAGCTAGCGTTAGCGCACACGCACATGAACACATACACACCACAACTTTTCATATACGCGGGGCATCGATATTGGCCGTCGCTCGCTTGTCAACTTCGGCTGCGTCTACGTGTCTGCGTGTCTGCGTCTTGACGCTCAATCGGGGAAGGATGCCATGGTCGCACAAGAGCCGTCTTCTCCCATGTGGCCCAACTGCTTCCCTGCAGCTGTAGAGTTGTCACTTGCAAGCCTGATTTCGACGTGACACAACCCCCGAATCACTGCGCAGGGCTGTGAAGTTGCTCGACGTTAGGTGGGTAGGACGACGTGCCAAATAGACTCCTTAGTGTGCGCAGCGGGGTGGAGAATATATATAAAAGCAACAGTAAGTCTATCTAAATTAAGTAATACCGACTTTAGCTAGTTTTAAAGACAAGTTTTATAAGTGTCTATATATAGATATTTTAAATAGTTATATATTAGTAAATTAGTTTTATTTCTACTATATATTATATAATATACTTGATAAATAATTAAGCTAGATAAGTAAGTAGGCTACCTAATAATACTTATTCTATTTTCTCTCTTTTATTTTATATAATACTATAATAAAGTAGGGCCTCTAGCTATTACATAGTGATTTTACCAACTTAAGTATAATAGACCTTCTAACTCTACGGCTCCTAATAATATATATAGCCTTTAGTTATATAATTATGATTACTAACTATCTATCCTAACTATAGCTATACTTATATATACTTATAGCCTTATAATCTTCAACTTTATACTTTACTAATAACATAGTTTTTAATTATCTAAACTATTAAACTATTAATTTACCCTCCTATATACTACTCGCGCTACTCTTAGATACTACCTCTATTACTACTTTATTCTACTAGTTATTACTATCTTTACTATATTATTACTAGTAATCCTGTCTCTATATTAAAGTAGTTAGTATAATTTATATTTATTAATATTCTCCTAAAGAGCTACCTCTACTTTAGTATTATAAAGGGCTTATTTAAAGAAGAGCTACTCTATGGGGTATATAATAATTTACTTAGCTTCTACTATTAAGTCTTCTTATTTAGCTATAATATAATAATATATTATAGGGTCCCTATAGGGGTATTAAGGAGATCCCTCTTAAGAGCTATATTAATAATATACTCTCTATATATAATAGAGTAAATAATAAAGAAGTAGGTTTTATTAAGTATATTAATATTAAGCTCTATAGTAATCTCTTTCATATATTTTATTAAAGAGTATACCTTATATAGGCTTAGCGTTCTTATATATAGGGTTTAGTACTAATATCTTTAAGGGATTTATTATGAGTTATAAGTATACTTAGGACTTTATAGATAAGGAGGAGGAAGAGGGAGAGGTTTAAGGCCCTACTTATAGTAGAGCTTCTTATACTTCTAGCTATAGGAACCTCTTAGGAAAGACCTCTTTAGTTAAGGAGTTATCTCTTATCTAGTAGTATTTACCTTATTAAAAGGTTAACCTTTTAAGGTAAGTAGTTATTTTATATAGTAGCTTATTAGAAGTTTTAGTAAGGGCGTTACTAAAGAGCCTTAGTAGCCTATTTAGCTCTAATATAATTAGCTCTAGTATAGTATATAACTTTATATAGGAATATTTAGAGGGTTTACTTACTCGTAGGAACCTATAGGGTTCCTATATTATTTTTCTTAACTAGTAGAGGGTATAAGTTAACTTATATAATATTTCTCGACTTATGTCTATAAACTATATAAATTTATTATAGTTTTTTTTATAAGTGGGCTATAGTATAATTACTAAGCTAATATCTTATAATTATAGTTGAACTATAAAATATACTTAATTACTAAATAGAAAACTATATATTTCATATAAAATCTCTTAAAATAATTAAATAGTTATTTTAAAGCTAAGAAGCTAAGAGAATTACTCTAAAATATATTTTAAGATATTATAAATAAGGAGGTTAAGTAATTAAAAAGTATATTGTTATTTAAGTATAAAGTTAAAGATCATAAGACTATACGTAATTATAAGTGCGGCTATAGTTAGGAGAGATAGTAAGTAGCTTACGAGGTTATTAGGGATTATATCCCTAAAGGCTATATATATTCTTAGAAGGCGCGGAGTTAGAATGTCTATTATACTTAAGTAGGTACAATCACTATATAGTAGCTAGAGGCTCTTACCTTAGCTATATTATTTAATCTATCAACCTATTAAACTTCTTTCCTATATAGGCCTTTTTATCAAAAGTTTTAAAATATTGTTTAGAGATTAACTATACTTTAATTAAGAAGTATAACTTATTTTATTCTTACTTAAATACTTATTGTAGTTATTTTATAGCCTTAAGTATTAGATTAAAGTAGCTAGTAGTAGGATTATAGTCTTTTAATATAGTAAAGCTAATATTGGTTTCTTAACTATATAGTATTTATTAATATATAGTAAGCTTTAAAATAGGGCTTTAAACTCTCTTAAATACTGTTAATATACTTATTATTTATTATTTAAACTCTCTATAAGTTAATAAACCTTTAGAAATAGATATAATTATAAAAGCTTTATTATAATTAAAAAAGTAGGACTTAGTCCTTTACTAGCTAATATTTAGGTAAGTAAATAAAGTAATTAATAGTTTTAATAATAAGATTATAATGTTATATTAAAACCCAAAGCTTTTAGGCTAACGTTAATTAATGTAAACTAATTTAATAAGTAAAGGCTATACTAAAGCTAAATAAAATATTTATAAGTATAGGAATATTCGCTTACTTATATAGGAGGTAGGACTCCTACTCCCTTAGTAGGCTAGATCTAGCTTTAGATCCGTAGCCTAGGTTAGAATAACTAGGACCTAGCGAGTAGTTATATAACTTATTATATAACCTACCTTATTAGCTTCTTATACTGTTCCTACCTCGCTAGCTACCTTCTAATATAACTTTATATTATTAATAATTTAGACTTAATACTATACCTAACCTCCGCTCTCTTTATATACTAGTATTATAAAACTAATACTAATTAGTAGTTAACTTTATTATCATACTAATAGAGATTTTAGGACTTAGTTACTAATAGTTTAGCCTCTAGTTCTAACTTAGAACCTCTAAAGTTATTACTAATATTATAAGAGAAGTTTTAGATCCCCTAATATTAATAATAACCACGGTCTACCCTATTCCCTTTACTATAATCTTAATACTAATAATTAATAGTTCGCGATCTTTTATTATACTAATAAAGTTATTACTTTCCCCTTACTTTTACTCTCTTTTAATACCTTCTACTACCCTTATAGTTACTATAAATATTATATCCTATACCTACTAACTATACTACCTTCTACTAATATTATAATTATTTAGAGCCCTCTACTAACTTCCCCTCCTTTTACCCCGTATTAACTACCTATTTTACTAATTTTAACTCCTACAAAGTCTTTTTAGCGAATTTAGCGTATTTAGCGTATTTAATATTATTTAGCACCTTCTAATATTAATATTAACCTCGCTACTTCTCCCTCTTTTAACCCCCCTCCTTATTACTTAAATCTACTACTATTAACCCTCTATTTATATTAGTAATAATAATAACTTAAGATAATAATTAAGCTCAGAATTACACCGCAGCCCCTTTGTAAAAAGACTATAACAAATTTACCCAGTTCGCAAGCATAATTCGGGAAATACTATATAGATATTTTAACCTATACCCTCTACTAGTTAAGGAAAATAATATAGGAACCCTATATATTCCTACTACTTATAAGTAAACCCTCTAAATATTATAAAGTTAGACGCGCGCTATACTAGGGCTAATTATATTAGAGCTAAACGGGCTACTAAGGCTCTTATAGCCTAGAAACGCCCTCGCTAAACCTTCTAGTAAGGTAAAAGCTACTATATAAGATAACTCCTTAACCTAAAAGGTCGACCTTCTAATAAGGTATTATAAATACTACTATATAAGAGGTAACTCCTTAATTAAAGAGGTCTTTCCTAAGAGGTTCTTATAGCTAGAAGTATAAGAAGCTCTACTACGAGCAGGGCCTTATACCTCTCCTTCTTCCTTATTCTTATCCCTATAACCTATAATAAATCCTTAACTATATCAATACTAGACCTTATATATAAATATACTAAGCCTGAGCAAGGTATACCTTTTAGTATAAATAACGCAGAGGGGATCGCTAGATAGTTTAGCCTCGATATAATCGATAAAACCCGCTCCTTTATTAACCACTCCGCTATATATAGAGAGCGTATTGTCGGCATGGCCCTCGTCGTAGTAGTTATAGTAGTCGCCCCTATAGCTATCCTAAGAAATTAATAACTAATTAGATAGTTAGCTTTTTTCCCCCTTTTATAAGATAATACCCCTTTTGGCTATAATATTAATAATAATTCGCTACTTAATTTAATTAACATTTTGCTTCTAGTTTAACTTCTATCTTATAGTCTCGTGGTCTATAATTACTAATCTATTATAGTAGTTTTAATAACTAGTCGTCCTACTTCTTATAAGCCCTCTTATATTATCTATTAAACTTATAAATAACCTATTACGCGTTTACTAAGTTCTCTATAGGCTCCTATATATTATATTCTATAGGCTATCCTACTTACTTAAGTAAGTACTACGTATTATTACTAATACTTTATTACATAACGATCTCTTCTACCCCCTATTCCTCTAACTTATCCTTAAGCTCCAGGTATATAAGTAAGCCCTTGCTACTTACTTAGTAATTATCTTATAGCTCTAGTAAGGTATTTAGGAATATATTATCTATCCTTTAGTACTATAGTAATAAATAAACTCTATATACTTATATACTAATTAGTTCTATAATAGCTACCTATATAAACCTAACCGTTAGTTTTTTATTCTTAAACTAGAAGTTCTTTATTCATAGCTTAATAACTTATCTCTAATAGTAGGTCTATTCCTTATAACTTATATTATAATACTTAGCTTACGCCTTAGTAGCTCTCTACTACTATTCTTAAGCCCCCTTATAAAGCCTTGAAATATATTTCATTCGCTCCCTTATACCCTATACTATAACCCTATTCGCAGGGGTTATATATTCTATATTACACGGGTAGTAGCTATATAAAGCTTCTATTAGCAAGTAGCTAGTAGTAATATAGCGATTATTATTATATATAAACTTAGCCTTACGTAATTAGATAGCCTATTCTTATAGCGAGTTACTAGTATACGCCTATAAGTACTTTTCTAATATCTAATATATCCTTTTAGACTACCCGTTAGTCTAGGGGTAATATATAATAGAGAGGTAGCGCTTAATAGCCCTCTCTCTTATAAATTCCTCTTAAAATTAGCTAGTAAGGAGCTTATCTTAGTTCTTAAAAATACCCTCTAGGGTGCTAAAATAGCACTTAACCTGTTTATAGATAATCCGCGCTAACTTAGTAGCTATGAGCTACTTCGTTATTAGGATAAATATAATAAACTTAGTTATCTAGTATATAATAATAAGAACTGCGTTATACTCCCTACCTTTATACTAATAGCTTAGTAATAGTTTAGTAATAAAGTCTATACTATTTCCTAAAACGGGTATGCTAGTAGGGGTAGTAGGTATAACTTTCTATTGGGCTTATGCCTTAGAACGCAGATCCCTTAGTATATATAGCACCCTATAACGTAATTATATATATCTATAGCTAATTTTAGCTAATAGAACTTCCTTAAGATTAACCTAGTAGTCTTATTTACCCCTATATAACCCGCCCTATAGTCGTCGTAGTATTAGTAAAGGATTTTAAGTCTCACGGACCTCTCTTATAGTATCTCTAACCTTCCCTTATAGAATAAGGTTCTATAGCTATTAATTATATAGCCCTTATAATCGCTAGCTAGTCTATATACCCTCTTTAATTAGGTTTAGTAGTATAAGTCGTTAGCCTATAGTCTATAGATAAGAATTTCTATTATTTTAGAGGGTTACTAATTATATACTATTTTACTTATTATAAGCTCCCTTATAACTTAGTATAAGATATACTACTACGCTATAGTAACCCTAGCTCCGAGTGAGTCCTCTAGGTTAATAACCTCTTACTAAGCGTTCTCTATATCTTCCCTTACTCTTTAGTATTAGGTTATTATAACTACTATAGTTATAGTAGTATTAGTATACTATAGAGCGCTATACTAACTAGAGACCGAGGCGTTTCTACCCCGAGAGCTATCTATTTAAAGGAGGTATTATTTTATACTAGCCCTTATAATATTAATAAATACTTTTAAGGTCTCTATATTACCTTATAAAGTAGTAATATCTATCTAGAGGTCTACTAGTAGGTTACTAATAAACCCTAGCTTCCTTATTAGGGTTAGGAGTATATTATTATATTTTACCTCCCCCTCTATATAGTCTAGCCTCTTAAATAGCCTATTTACTAGGTTTATAACCCCTAGCCTATACTCTAGGTTAAAGTTAAATACTAAGAGTTTATATACCTATTTAGTAAGCCTTCCTTCGCTAACGCGCTAATAACTCCCTTTAGCGCCTTATAATCTATTAGAATTATAAACTTCTTTAATATACCCTAAAAGTAATAAGCTTAGTAGTCTAAGCTTTTAATTATAATAAGAAGCTCTTGTTAGCTTACTCCCTAATACTACTTAGTATTACTAAGCTTTATAAATAGTAAGTAACTAGTTACTACTAGCTATTAATATATTATAATAGGATACTAGATATAGCTTTTATAGAAGCGTCTATCTTAACCCTTATTTTATAAGTTAGGTCTTAATATTAGAGAATAGTTACTAAGTAGAAAGTAGCTTAGAGCTATTTAAAAGCTTATTAGGCCTCTTCTAGCTAATAAAATTCGCTTCCCTTCTTACTATTCTTACTACTCTTTAGTAAGGATATTATAGGGGCTATAATACCTAAATAGCTTATAATAAACTTATAGTAGAAATTATAGAATCCTAGGAAGACTTAGATCTCCTTATATATCTTAGGTAGCTTTTACTTAATAATAGCTCGGACGCGGGTTTAGTTTATTAATATACCTTTAGGTATAATAATATACCCTAGGAACTCTACTTATTATTAGTAGAACTTATACTTACTAAGCTTAGTATATAGCGCTTACTAGCAAAGCCTGCGGAGTACTTAGCAAAAGTCTTTTATATACTACTCTCTTATCTTAGAGTAAACTATAATATTATTTATATAAGTAATATAATAAGTATCTAGTAGCTTAGCGAGCGCTTAGTAAATATATACCTAAAGTATTATTAGGGCGTTCGTAAGTTTAAATAATATAATATTATATTTAAAGTACTTATAATAGGTCCTAAAAGCTATCTATTAGTAGTCTTCTAGCTTAATATAGATATAATAATATATATCTTAAAGGTCGATCTTTAAGATCTATTTCGCTCCCTAAAGCCTATTAAATAGCTTACTAATAAGGGGGAGTAGATATTAGTTCTTTAGTATTACCTTATTTAAGCTTTAATAATCTATATAAAGGTATAAGGATCTATCCTTCTTAGGTATAAAGTAAATAGGGGCGCCTACCTTACTTATTAAGAGTTAAATCCGCCCTATTACTTAGTTATTAATAATATCTTAGCAGAGCTCCTCTAGCTAGTACTTATTTAGTAGGTAGATAGGCCTATATAGAGGTTTCTTCCCTTTAACTAAGTTTATAATATATTCTATACCCTCTAAAGCTAGGTATTCCTTTGCTAACTACTTATTAAATATTACCTATTTGCTAAGTAGCTTTAGTAATAATTTACCTTTACCCTCTAAGGCGTCCTCTTTACTTAGGGCTTCTATTAGTAGCTTATAGGGGGCGATATTCCCTTATATATATATAATATAGGCCCTCTAGCTATTCTTAATAACCTCCTATATAAATGCTAATAGCTTAGTAATACTAAGGCGCTTATATCCCTAAGTATTTATCTAGGTATTAATTATAATACCCTCCTTTTCTATAGAGTATTATAATAGGAGGAGGCCCCTTACTCCTTTAGGGTAGGGAGCCTTAGTAAAGAGTTACTATATCTTCCTTAGTTATCCCCCTAAGTTAATAAGGAAGAAAGTTAAGTAGTATATATTCTAGCTTATTATAGAGGACCTATTAAACCCTTCTAATATAGGGGGGCGCGCTACTACGGGTTATAGTTATAAGGGCTTTATTAGTTAATTACTAATAATATTAACTTAGGAATAGGAATCTATATCTATTACTACTTCTTATTTAGTAATATTCTGAAGAATAATTACCTATCCTTTTATAGTATCTCCCTTTAGGAATATATCTAGTTTTAATAAAAGTATAGGGGTTACTAGTATAATCCCCTAGCCTACTCGTTTTCTAATAAGTCGAGTTCCTTAATCTCCCTTATAGATTAAACTATATTAACCCTTACTTTATTAGTAAATACTTAGTATACTACTAGCGTTTCATTTATACTTTGTTATTTATCTAGGTAGTTTACCTTCTTATACCCCTTCTTCTTATAGCTAAAGTATACTAAGGAGTTAGATATTATAGGTTATATACTAGGGCTAAATATAAGCTAGCCCTAGTTAGGTCCCTATATTATGCTACTAACTAGTTATTAAGGTATTAGGCCCTAGAAGCATTATATAGTCCTATAACTAGAGCCCTACTAACCCGCCTTTTAGCTCGCCCTCGCTATAGGAGGTACCCTTAGTATATACTCCTCGCTTATACACTACTTCTTACCTTTACTTTATAAAGCCTCGCTACTATATTAGTAATATATATCCTATAAGTATTTTACTTCTATAGCTATATCCCTTAGTCTCTATATTTTAACTTTCTAATATTTAAGCTCCTTATATAGAAAGGGGGCTAGCTAGAAGTATAGTATATAAGCCTTAGCCTTACTATCTTCTATACTAACTATACCTAAGTTCTAATATATTACTAACTATTTAATAAAAAACTATATTAGTAATTATATCTCCTTCTACCTTATTATATCTAGCTTTTTATAATATCTCCGCTCTTAAAGCTCTAGGTTAATATATTCTTAATAAATAAATACTATAAAGTTAGCCTAAGCTAGGTCTCCCTCTAGCCTAGCCCTATAGTATCGCTACTAGGTCTATAGGGATAGGCTTATCTTTATAAGCACCTGTTAGATCTATTACTCTAGTATATTACTAGTGCGTAATTAGTATCCATCTTTAACTACTTAGATCTAATTACTAACCTAGTCTATAGTAAAGTCCTCACTTAGAATATAGTAATTATATATAGGGGGTTTCTTATATTCTCTCTATAGGTACCTCGTTACTAGGTAGTTAGTAAGCTCTTATAATAAGGTAGTAGTTTATTCCTTATGCTACTATTATTATAGATATATCTACTCTATAAAACTCTCCTACTATCTCTATAATAGTCCTATCGCTTAGGTAAGGATACCTAGGATGCTAGCTTTTTAAGGGGTCTTAGGCGGGGTGCCCTATTAGCTACTACTCGCTATTTATTTACTAAGTAAGGGTTAGTCTACTTATTCTAGCGTTACCTAGGACCTAGCCCGCCCCCTCAGGGTTATCTCTCCTGCTTTATTATTACTAGGATTATATATTTCCCTAGTATAATATCCGCGCTACGTTCCTTATATCTTAGGGCTTAGCGAGTAACTTATATTATATTAGCTAAGACCCTATTAGTCGTATTCTATATACCTAGCCTAGAGTTTCTTAGAATTAAACTCCGTTACTAATTTATTAGTATACTATTATTAGTTTATTTTCGATATTCTAACTAGCGCTAGTTTCTCAAATTAAGATAGAAGTAATAGAGTTATAAGAATATAGCTATAAGCCTAAACTAAGAAGGGCTAGAATATTGAAACGTAGGTATATATAGTTATATTAAACTATTACTTAACCTTCTAAGTCTCTAGCTTGCAGAGTTTTCTTAAGGGTACGCATATTTACTCCTAATTTACTAACGTTTTACCGATAGCGTGGCTCTGCACCCTATACCTGCTATTATTCCTTATAGGCTAGTATTAACATAGGTTAGATAATAAATATAACTAAATAAATATTGATATTAGATAAGATATTGAAGCGGTATATGAACTTACTAATATGTTTAAAAACTTTGAATATGATATATTAATAGCTATTTTTTAGATTTAGCTATCCTAATATATAATATTCTAATACTATCTTAAGATATACCTAGTTACCTAGCTTAAATATAATAAAATAATATTTTTATTATACTATTCCTTTATATATAGCTAGGCTATTATAATTAAAACTTAAGCTTCCTCTTAGAAGATATTATAGTTTATTTTAAGGTTAGTATTACCTAAGATATTTAATATATTATTAGTATTTATATTATGTAGGATTTAGTTTTGTAAATAACTAATAACTTATAAGTAAGTATTATTAAGGTTGTATTAAAGACCTAGTAGTAATTTTACCTAGTTACTATTAATAAGCTTAAGAAAGTAATAAATAGCTAGTTTAATAGTTTAGTTCTTATATTCTAAGATACGCTTAGTCTAAGGGTAATATATTATTAAGAATCCTAATTTAGTATATAATTTAGGTTATAGTATAGTTTCAAGCCTTAATAGGAACTTATAGTTCTACTTTAATATAATAGTTTTTCATACTCCCTAGTTACTATATTAGAGGTTATAAAGAAAGAGTTATCCCTAGATTTCAGTAATATGTATTAAATAGCTTAGGATAGGGAACATTACTTTAGAGAACTTATTAGTTATAGTAAGTATTAAATCAAGTAGCGGGAAGTTCTCTACTTTGTATCCTAAATATTATAAAAGTATTTTAAGAAATCTAAGAATAAAGTCTATAGTAATGATATGAAAGAGAATAGCTAGTATTAATATTAGCGATATTATACTAAGTAGTAATTAACGTTCTATACTTATCATTCTATATTATAAGTAGTAAGCTATATAGTTATTAACTTATTACTTAAGACGTAGTATATAAAAGTATTTATTACTAGCTCTCTATATCCGATTTTTAGCGAAGTAATAATAGTTATTATAGGCTTTTTAAATACGTAGTATTATTAACTCTTTTAAAATATAGAGCCTTTACTTATTAGTATAAGCGTTAATATAATAAAGGAGACCCTTATATATAATAAAGCTAAGGTCTATATTATCTATCTTTTTATATAGTATTTTATATACTCTACTCTAGGACTTTAAGTTAGTATATAACTAAATAAGCTTAGTCCTAAGGTTATTATTAAGAGATACCTCTATTATAAAGTTAATACCTATAAGTATCTTATCCTATATCTTATTAAGTTCCCTAATATGTTTAATAGGGATATCTATTATAAGTAGGTTTAATAATATATCCGCTATAATATTTAATATTCTGAAGATATAATAATATACTAGGGAAAATTAGCTAAGATATTCTAATAATAATATAGGTTATAGGTTAGACCTCGTCTTATCCTCTAAATATAGTAATATTTACTTAATAATATTATATATTACTAAATAATCTATGAATATAATTATAAGGTCTCGTTTTAATAAGTATAATATTAGCTAGTACTTCTTTACTACTTATACTAAGTAAGCTACTTTAAGTTTAGTAAGCTAATACCTTTATTTAATTTAGTTAAAGGCCTTGCTAATATAGGTAATTAGGTATATATTAGTATACTTAATAGAGTTATAAGGTTTCTATTTAATATTATTAGCTAGCTAGAATATTATCGCGGAGTATTCATATTCCTTTAATTAGTCTAGCTAGATAAATAGCTACTTATTAGGGTTATAGTAGAATAAGGCGTTATTTACTATTAACGCATTCTTAATATTATTAAAGCTAGCTCCTTCTTCTAATATAGGTTTAAAGCTTGCCTTTTAATAGAAGACCTTTCTTATAGTACCTCTATCCTTTCCTTAAGCTTAGGCTTCAATAAGTAATGTTATTTTATATTATTAGAGTAGTTAAATATAATTATTATAATATAATATCATATCTTAGGGAAAACCCATTACCCCTATTTAGTATTTAAGCTAGTAAGGGTTATAGGGACACTTAATCTTTCTCATAGTATTAATATAGTCTTAAGTGTTCAATAGTTTAAATATATTAATACTAAAGCTAAGTAGCTTAATAGAAGGGTATCTAATAAATAGCGTCTTTATAGAGAGTAAGAGTCTAATATTAGTAGAGAGTTTAAGGATTATATTAACGTACTTAAGGTAAGTCTTAAGGTTTTTGAGGTAATAATAATAATATTAATAAATATATAGGTATATTCCTTATATAGTTATAAAGGTTTATCTATAACGCGTTAAGTATAAGTAGGCGAATTATAAAATCTTATAAGTATTACTTTTAAGCGTTCTTATTTATAATAGCTAACTATAATAAATTAACTTTAATATTCCTTCTTAGTAAGGAATTAGTCAATGAAGGATTAAATATTAACTATAGTAATCTATAGTTTATTATAAAGGTTTTAAATAACGTCTTATTATAACAGTATAGGGTATATATTAGGGATCGTAGCCTTATTAAGAGCATGTAGGTTTATAAGTATTTAAACCTTATACTTACTATTTATAATTCGCTATATTATAAATACTACGGCCTTAAATAGTATAGGTCTAGAGTTACTCTATTCTATATAGTCCTAAGTATAAAGCCTATCTAAGGTTTTATTAATAGGTTTCTTATTTCCTTTACTAATAGGGTAAGGCTATTATCTAAGATTTATATTCTACTATCTTTTAATAAGTTTAACCTTAACGTATTATTCTTCTAGAGGGTTAATTAGTCCTTAGTCCTTCTAGATAGTAGGGTAATATAATATAACTTCTTTAAAATATTAAATAGCTTTAGTATCTTAGTTATAGATATATAAACCTTGTTTAGTAATAACTACTAGTAAGCTTTTAGGATTAGTTATACCTATCTTACTATTTAGATAAATATTTCCCTTATAAATATCTCTCTAATTTAGTATTAGATTATCCTTTATTACGCTTTAGTTTATAAGCGCTTCCTTACTAGTTAGGTTACAGATTTCTACTTATTTATTAACTAATAGTTCTAATAACTAAATAAGTATAGCGAGCTTATAATCTAAAAAGTTAAAAATATTATAATATATTAGATCCTTATATAATAATATTAAGAAGGTAGCTTATAGTTAATTATATATCTTTAGCCTAAGGTATTTATCAGACTTAAAGGGCGCTAGGGTTCTAAGTTTAATACCTCGTTTAATCTTTAATAGATAGGGAGCGTTATTAATAATAGGAATAAATAGTAACTTACCTATATATATCTATATATATATATAAACACTTTATACTTTAGGCTAAATAGAAGGAACTCTATTTTACTAATAATATATTAATTTAGATAGTAGAGCGATTATATAATATAATAGTTATATTTCTAATAGTATAGATATTATAAACCTTTAAAGGGACTTTTAAATGGATCTATAAAGGAATTAAAATATTATTATATCATATAATTTAGATATAGGATTCTAAGTTTAAGACGTCGAGCCTATTAGATATATTAAAGTCTTACTTTATAAATAGACTAGCGTTTAAATATAAAATAAGCTATATACCGATATAAAGCTCTACTATTATTATTTACCTATCGTTTTTATATGCGGGGTCTAGTGCTAACATAGTTAAGGGATAAGGAAGAGGGAGAGGCATAAGGCCCTGCTCGCAGAGCTTCTTATGCTTCTAGCTATAAGAACCTCTTAGGAAAGACCTCTTTAGTTAAGGAGTTACTTCTTATATAGTAGCGTTTACCTTTAGTACCTTACTAGAAGGTCGACCTTTTAGGTTAAGAAGTCATCTCATATAGTAGCTTTTACCTTATTAGAAGGTTTAGCGAGGGTATTACTACGAGAGCCTTAGTAGCCCGTTTAGCTCTAATATAATTAGCCCTAGTATAGCGCGCGTCTAACTTTATACGAGGGTTTGCTTATAAGTAGTAGGAACGTATAGAGTTCTTATATTATTTTCCTTAACTAGTAGAGGGTATAGGTTAAAATACCTATATAGTATTTCCCGAATTATACCTGCGAACTAGGTAAATTTGTTATAGTCTTTTTGCGAAGGGGCTGCGGCGTAATTCCGAGCTTAATTATTTACCTATTAGGTTATTATCTTTATATAAGAATTAAAAAGGTTACCTAAGTAATAGTCTTAAGGCTTCTAATACTTTAGAGCTTAAATACCTTAGGTTCTTAAGAGAGGGTATAGAACTATTATAGGCAGGCTTCGCTTATAACTAAGCGGTCCGCGCTAGTATTAATATAGATTATAATTAGTAGTTTATTATAATAGCCTCGGATAATAATCTTTATATATATATAATAGTATAAGCATATAACTATATATTACTATAGCTTAATAGGATTAATAAGTATTATATTTAGCTAAGGGGATAGAAGAGTTTAATACAAAAGGATACCCTCGAAGTTAGTATATAGCTTAGTATTATAAAGGTATATTTTATATATATAGATTCTAGGATCCTTAAGGAGCGAATTCTAGAATAAACTAAGATTAAAAATAGGGTACTTATCCTTATATCTAGGGATATACCCTAGAGGGCGTTTATAATAATAAGAAGATTAAGTAACTAGGTTAATATACTTAGGACTATTTTCCTATTACTCTTAGTTATCTTTATTATTAATACTAATAACTAAATCTTCTTTATATAAATCTTAATCCTTACTAGCCTTATTATGTTAGATATAGTTAAGGTCGCTCTTATTTAATAAAGTATATACTTCCTCTTCTATTTACTCGTAACGAGTTGCCTTTAATATGTATACTAAAGGGTAACTAAGCAGTTAAGGATATTAAACGCGTTGACTAGGCTAATTATATTAGTATTTAGGCTTTTATTATTAATTAAACCGAATCTCCTTATAAGAGGAGCTTAATAAGGGTTTATTAGTAATATTAATAGCTTGCTTTATAGGTCTTGATAATACTAAGATAGATATAGCCCCTTTTAGGTTCGTATAATATAAGTAATAGGTAGTAGTAGTATAGCCTATTCTTAAGGTTTCTTCTAGTAATAAATATATTAAAGTAGTTCCTATATAGGTTATCTTAATAGATAGTTAAACTAGTGCTCGCTAGTATCCTTTAGTAACTATTTAATACTAACTAGGAACTATTTTCTATAAGCTTATCATAAATATATTATAGTTCGTCTTATTAGTTAGCTAAGGAATATTAATAACTAGCTTTATATCTATTTTATTATATATAATAGTTAATACCTTAGCTTTATTCTCCTTAGTATCCTTATAAAGTTAAGTAACTTTAGTTATCTAGTATTAAATATCGTATTAATTATATATATTATATAGAGTATACCTCTCCTTTATTATACGTATTTTCGTAATTCTACATAGTAAGTAAAAGCGTTTAAGTAATAACTCTTTCTAACGATCTAATTTATAGTTAGGGTCCTTAGGTTCTGCTTTCTTATCTAATATTAGGTTAGTATAATACTAGTCTAATATATACTTTAATAAGCTTTAATAAAGGTTAAGAGTAGTAATAGCTTAGTTCTTATTATTAAACTTAATATAGCTATTAATAGTATTAATAAAATAGTATATATTCTAATAGATAGTTTTTAAACTATTATTGATATATATTATGAACTTTGTTATTATATAAAAGCGGATCAAATAACCTAATTATGTTAGTCTTAAAGCAAGGAGTACTATACCTAGGCTTAGTAATTAATATACTAGCTATTACTTATTTACCCCTTCTTTATCTATTTGAGCTCGGAATTACGCCGCAGCCCCTTCGCAAAAAGACTATAACAAATTTACCTAGTTCGCAAGCATAATTTAGGAAATACTATATAAGTATTTTAACTTATACCCTCTACTAGTTAAGGAAAGTAATATAGGAACCCTATATATTCCTACTACTTATAAGTAAACCCTCGTATAAAGTCGGACGTACACTATACTAGGGCTAATTATATTAGAGCCGAATAGGCTACTAAGGCTCTCGTGGTAACGCCCTCCTAAACCTTCTAGTAAGGTGCTACGAAAGCTACTATATAAGATAACTCCTTAACCTAAAAGGTCGACCTTCTAGTAAGGTACTACGAACGCTACTATATAAGAGGTGACTCCTTAACTAAAGAGGTCTTTCCTAAGAGGTTCTTATAGCTAGAAGTATAAGAAGCTCTGCTATAAGTAAGGCTTTATACCTCTCCCTCTTCCTTATCCTTATCCCTTAACTATATTAGCACTAGACCCCGCATATAAATACGCTAAGCCCGAGCGAGGCACGCCCTTGGACGAAGCGGTAATGGAGGCGGTATTGGCGGCGCGGGTGGTGCGCGAGAGGAAAAGTCGACAGTTTCGTAGTCTATTGAATAATTAAAAACCACGTTGTTATCGATATGAAGTTAAAGATCGTGAGGCTGTGGGCATATATAAGTGCAGCTATGGTTAGGAAAGGTAGTCGGCAACTTAGGAGGTTATCAGGTTACGATCACGTGACCGAAGGCTATGTATTGTCAGGAGGCGCGGAGTTAGAAGGTCTGTTGCACTTAAGCAGGTAAAATCACTATGCAGTGGCCAGAGGCCCTTCTTTATCTTTAGAGAGAAGGAATATAAGAAAGTTATAGCTAATTAAGAACTTATTAAGGTTAGATAAAGGTTTAATAATATCTCTTAGTCTAGCTAGTAGTTAATAATATTAATCGTTTTAAATATCACTATTACTATAGCTAGAGCTACCTCCTCTATTATTTCAACCTTTAGGGTTATTATTATTACCTCCATTACTAGGGTCTCTAGGTAGTATAAGTAGTAACAGTAATAGAGGAGTATTCTCTATGTATTGAATATCCTAATTATATCCTTTACTTTTATGAAGATATAATAATCTAGCCTTAGATTCTTGGGGGCTTATCTCGCTATAATATCTACCCTAGCTTTATATACTAGGGTAGCTCTAAGACTTATTTAGCTTAGGTATAAGAGGGCTACCTTATTCCTTTCCTTAGATTAGGAATAAAGCGCTTAATATATCTTTAGCTTACTTAAATAATATATAGAATATATCTAAACTTAACTTAGGTATTAATATAATAGTAATATCCTATGATATAAATTTAAGAAATAGGGGTTATAAAGTATTTATAAAACTTTATTTAAACTTATAATATTTCTCTAGAGTTAATAGAAGTATTAAGAAAGCTTTAGGAATTATTATTATATTAAGTTTAGATATAGGTTTTAAAATATCTAGATTATTTATAGCTTTAGCTCTTAAGGCTTTATAACGTCCTCTCTTTTTATTCTCTTTAAGAAAGGCTTTAAGTCTAGTATCTAGCTCTATTTAGTCTCTATTTTAATATATTAATTATAATAAGGGAGGTTAAGGTAATATTATTATCTAATAATATTGCTGAATAGTTATAGATTTATTATCCATACCCTTAGGACCGTATTCTAAATATGTTAAGTAGTCTTATCTACTTCCCTATATAATAATGCCTTTTAAATATATTTATAGTAATTACTTAAATATTATTTAAAGTTCTTATAAGTAATAGTTATAAAACTTGCTTTTATACCTAACCTAAGGAGGGTATACTTAGTTTAAATAAGTAGTATATAGAACTTATTAAAGGTATTACTCAAGCGCTACTATGAAGTTTATAATAATTAATAGTTAATAACTTCTAATAGGTTAGACTTAAGACTTCCTTTAACCTTATAATTAGAAAATAGCTTATAGGGTGTTATAATTAATAAGGTTTATAATCTCTTTAGACTATTCCTTAGTTAAGGAAATCTTTAAGATTTAATATCTCTTAGGGATATCTCCTAGTTAAGGGAAATAATAAAGTGTTAATATCTCTTATTAGTATTTCCTAGTTAAAGGAAAGGGGGATCTTAGAGGCTTTTAATAATATATAATACTAATAAGTATTAACTACTAAGATACTACATTATATAAACTTAATAGGGTTAGCTATTTATATAGTTAAGTACGTTTCTTAATTATAAGGGATATCCTTAGTTATAAAGAGATATAGCTAATTATTAAAGTTATATTACTAATTAATTTAGTTTATATAATAGGTAAGAAACACAAGTCATAAGTCTATATTTTTAGAAGGTTTTCTCTTTCAAGGTATTAAACCCTTTTAAGGAGGTTTACCCTATCTAGGTATATTTAACGCGTTAGTTATATTAAGCGCCCTTAGGCGGGATAACTACGCTAAGCGCGTTTAGTATTATCTACTTAAAGAAATAATTTTTTATTCAGCTTTATAATAGAAATAATTACTAAATAAGTAATTATATAGTAGTTTTATATTAATATATACGAGGGGTTAGATCTAAGTTTATTTAATAAGAGGTCGCTATAATACTATTTATTTAAGCTAAAGAGGAAAAGGGGAAGTTTTCCTCTCTAGTAGAGATTTCACTAGTCTATAGGGAATAACTAAGTAAGCCCTAGGTAAGCCCTAGGTAGCTCTTTAAGGTAGTAAACCTAGGTAAAAGCCTAGGTAGGCTTAACCTAGGTATAGCCTATAACACTATTCCCCCTCCTAGCTAGTCCCCCCCTAGGTATAGGCTAGGTTATTATTATTATCTATAACTAGCCTATATAGGGCTTTATACTTATCTACTATAGTAGTCTCTATAATAGCCTCTATAGGCTCCTAGGTAGGCTCTATATACCCTTCCTATTTAACTAAGACCTTATACCTCTACCCTCGCCTAACTACTTTCTATTATACTACGTATATCTCCTCTATATATTACTTAAATTCGCTATTATTAGCTATAATTAGTAGTAGCTAGAGGTCTATTCTTATCTATATAAGTAAGGGGTCCTCTAGTACCCTCTAGAGGAGGTTTATATAGAGCCTTAAGTAGATATTACTAGGTATATCTAACTTAATAACGTATAGGCTTAGGACTCTAACTATAGTATATTTATAATATAAGTATAATAGCTTCTTACTAAGCCTAGGGCTCTTATAATTAGCTATTAAAAGCTAAACCTTATTACCTACTTAGTACTCCTCTATAGGTATCCTATATTAGTTCGTACTCTCCTCGCTATCTTATTAGATAGCTATAATACTTACTTAGACGAAGTCTACTACCTCTTATAGGTTTATTACTTGGAGAGTAGCTACTATATTCCTAGAGGGGGCCTCTCCTACTACGTTGTTTACTATAAATATAGGGTTAGTATAATACCTATATTCTAAGAAGAATAGCAAGAGCCTAGTTATACTACTAACCCTATTATAGAGCGCTAGCTAGGTAGTAGGTAGTAGCTACCCCTAGCTATCCTATACCTAGGTTATAAATACCTATAGGATAGCTTATATCTCCTAGTTCTACCTCTTAGTACTACTATTAGTCTATAGGTAGTATATAGTACTTAATAGCCTCTTTATACTAATAAGGTAGTAGAACTTAGCCTAGAAGTAGCTTACTTAGTTAGACCCTTAATTACTAATAATATTATATAGGAACCTATAGAACTAGAAATAAGAGGTAAGGAACTAGTAGGTATAAGCTTCTACCTCTATAATACCTAGCTCCTCTAGTATTACTAACTTACTTAGCTTATTTATTATAACTTATAAGTATTAGCTAGTATTATCCTTTATAAGTAGTAAGTTTATAATAAAGTTTATTAAGAGGTCTAAGTATAACTAAGTAAGTATTAGTAGGGGCTTTAGGAAGCCCCTCTTAGCTTACCTCTAGATATATATCCCTCTATAGATATTATAGTTCCTTATAAATCTCTATACTATTTATAATTATCCTAGCTAATAGAACTACTAGCTTACTATTTCTAATATATTAGTATAGCTTAGGTAGGTAGTTATACTTAAGTTATAGCTCTATTAAATAATCTTTATATAAAGCTCCCCTAGTAAGTTATTATTATCCTCCCTACTAGGTACCTATAGCCTCCCCCTAAACGTTAGTCTCCCCTAACTATTAATATTATACTTACTAATTTAGATCTTAGCTTTTATACCTAGTAAGAAGCTCTAAAGCTAGTAGGTAACTATATAATATATAGCCTTATATATTATATCCTTTTTTATAGTTTCTAGCTATAGCGCTTATAGTTTAGAGTTACTATTAAAACTTATAATATCTAGGATATTAATATAGCCCTTCTAACTTCTCCTTCCTAGGGGGCTAACTATAGAGTCCCTATAGGGGTAGGCGTAGTCTAGTATTAGTTATAAGACCCTCCCCTGCTTCTACTTATTATCCTACCCTTATAGTATATCCTACTCTCTCTAAGAGAGGGTATTAGGGGCTATTACTTCCTTACTAGAGTAGTATTTAATAGTAAAATTATACTAAGATAGCTCCTCTACTTACTAGCTCTAGCGCTCTATAAGGCGCTACTTCTTTATAAAGTATTTAAGCCTCTAATAATTAGTTAGTACCTTAAAAGTAGTTATATTATATAGCTCTACTCTTTATATATATAAGTAAAAAAGGACTACTAGGAGCTCCTTATTATAAATAGGGTAGTTATACTCTATAGATAAGAGCTTCTATAAGTAGAATACTATAGGATACTAAGTACCCTCTAGGTTAACTTATAAGAGTACTACTCCTAATATAAATCTTAAATAGTTAGTTTTAATAATAATCTTAGTTTCTAGACTAAACTAATAGAATATTAGCTAAGTACTAAAAAGCTACTTAAGCTATAAGAAGACTTATTCTTAATTATCTCCTTACTAGAACGTTATATTCTTCCTAGTAAGTAGTATAAATAATCTAATAATATCCCTATATTCTAATATAAATATATTATAATAGTTTATAAACCCTAGGAAGCTCTAGACCCCCTTTAGGGAAGTTAGGGGTAACTACTCAGTAATCGCCTAGAGTCTCTTAGGGTTATAAGAGAGACCCTCTCCTATTATTATAATATACCCTATATACTTAACCCTCTTAACTAAGAACTTATACTTTATAAGGTTAAGATTTAGGCTTATATCTACTAGCCTCTCGAGGACCTCCTAGAC
Organism: Colletotrichum ledebouriae; assembly: GCA_036785755.1. Classification (NCBI taxonomy): domain Eukaryota; kingdom Fungi; phylum Ascomycota; class Sordariomycetes; order Glomerellales; family Glomerellaceae; genus Colletotrichum; species Colletotrichum ledebouriae. Next base: position 30,936 of record JAVHLU010000895.1, read on the forward strand.
ATTCCTCTAATAGTTTTCCCTTATTCTATTAGAGTAAATTAATATATTATTTATATAAATAATAATAAAGTTATTATAGAAGTCCTATAAGGTATTATTAATATTTTACTAGAAGCTAGTAGGGGTACTAATTAGGCTAAATAAGTAAACTACTTATTTAAATAACTTATACTAGATATAGAATATAATTCTCTCTTAATACTCCTCTATTACCCTTAACTTATAGAAAGCTACTATTATATCTAGCTTAATATATTATTTAGCTATACTTACTTAGTATAATATCTTAGAGATTAATAGGAGGGAGTAGTAGTTTTTCTTAGTAATTATATTAAGGGCCTTATAGTTAATATAAAAGCAAATTCCCCTACCTAGCTTCCTTATAAGAAGTATTAATATCCTAGTAAGTAAGCTATTAGCCTTAATAAACCCCTTATCTAGGAGACTTTATAAGGTCTTTTTTAATATTAATAGCTCTTCTCTTAATATACTATAAAGGGGGCCCTAGGGGAGTAATAGCTCCCTCCTATCTAGTCCTAATATAAGGTTAATCTAGTAATTTACTCCTAATTACCTAGGGGGTAATAAGTAAGCTTTATTAGGGTTAAATAAGTTAAGAAACTCCCTTAAGACCTAGCTTAATAAATAGTATTATTAATCCTCTTTTAGTTTTAGGTTTAAGGCTTTCTTAATATTAGCTAGGCTAATAGCTTATATTAGTATCTCTTTAGTACCCTCCTAGTACCTACCCTATTATTATACTAGGTATTAGTAAATTATAAAGAATAAGGGTATATTAAAGAACCTTATAGCCCTTATTTCCTCTATAAGGGGCGTTTCTTCTTAATCCTTTAGGTATAGCCTAACTTATCCCCTCTTATAATATACTTAGTAGGCTATAGTATTATAAATAACCTAGCTCTATTCTATCTAAAGGCGCCCTAAGAGGATATTAGGGTCTAGGCTATTAACTATATATATAAAGATATATTAGGTATAACTACTCGTTTCTAAGTTAAACGCTACTATACTTAGTATATTACTTAGTAATAATTTACTAAGTATATACCTTCTTATAAGTTAGTATCTCTTCTTAATATATAAAAAGTAGAGGTATTAAGCTAGGGAAAGGTTAACTATTATATAGGTATTACTCCTTATATTTACTAGAATATAAGCTAAATATCCTCTATTAACTCTAACTTAAATAATAATAAGCTTATTATTAGCTAGTTATTCCTATTTATATTCTTTCTAACTTATTATCTCCTCTTTAGTAAGCTCTAAAGCCTAATTTTACTCTATAGTTAGTCTTTTCTTAACTCTTTATCTTTTTCTAAGGAGTTAGTTACTACTTAGTAGTTATTTATAACCTTATAATATATTAGTTTTTCCTTTAAGGTCTTTACGTTTATAACTCTAAGTAGCTAGTCCTCTTTATTAGGGTAGCGCTAGGTAATATAACCTCTAGCTCTATAAGTATAATAAGTATAGGGGTCCCTTATACCCTTCTAAGGCTATTAGTATTATACTAGGGAGGTACCTAAGGAGGATATAGAGTTTTAGTAGTTATAGTATCTTACCTCCTTAATTTATAAGATATATATAGCTCTAGTTATATAAATATCCCCCTTAGTATTATTAATAATAAGTTTCTAATAAGTTATTAAGTAGTTATTAGTAACTTTCTAGCGCTTTACTTTCTATATAATACTCTAGACCTTTAAGAGCTAGCTATTATAATTAGCTAATAGGTTAATAGTAATTAGCTAATTCCTTAACCTAGAGGTAAGGGAGGCTTCTAGAAATAAGATCTAGACTTAACTAGGCTAGTCTATACTATCTATATTAACTAGTACCTACTTAAATTTTAATAAGAAAGTTACTAGGGATTTATTTTCTTTCTACTAGAGGGTCTATAGTTAGGCTATAGCTTATAATTAGATATTTAAGTCCTTCTATATCTAGTCTAAATAAGCTATAAAGTCCTTAGGGTTATATTTTCCCCTACCCCCCCTAGCTTTATAGAAGATAGAGACTACTTATTAGGCTATAGTATCTAAGTAGGAGTTAATAAGGTATTATACCTCTATATCTATAGTATAAAACCGCCTATTTATAATAATCCTATATCTTATCTACTATACCTAGGTAGTATATTCCTTCTACTTACTTAAAAACTTTAGGAGTAGGGGTAGTAGCTTTTAATATATTATACTAGGTATTACTAGTACCTTACTAGTAGTACTTATAGGGGTCTATATAGCTATATGTTAGCTATTCCCTTATTTAACCTCTTATAACTATTACTAGAGGGACTTTATTATTATTACTAAATTAGCTTATAATAGCTTATCTTAAGTTTTAGCTATATTATTATTAACTATCTTACTAACTAATAGGGAGTAGCGCTTAACCTATTATTATTACTATAGTAATAAGCTTAAATATATAAGGGCTTAGACCTAAGTTTATTTAATAGGAGGTTATTATAATACTATTTATTTAAGCTAAAGAGGAAAAGGAGAAGTTTTCCTCTCTAGTAGAGATTTTACTAATCTATAGGGAATAACTAAGTAAGCCCTAGGTAAGCCCTAGGTAGCTCCTTAAGGTAGTAAACCTAGGCAGAAGCCTAGGTAGGCTTAACCCGAGCGTAGCTTATAATAATATATACTCTTTTATACTCCTTAAATTCTTATTTTTATATATCTATTAGTTTTATATTTATTAAGAGAGGTAATAAGAGATAAAAAGTAATTTCTTTTATATATAGAGATTAAGCCTTCTTCTTTATATAATAATTAAGTTATCTAACTAGAGTCTCAATAGAAAGTCTTAAGAAATAAGCTATAAGTTAAATTAAAGAGTAAAAGCTTACTTTTATAATTTATATATTACTTTAAATCTTTAGATACCCTATGAAGAAAATAACTATAAATACTCTTTATAGCCTAAAGCAGCTCCTAATAATAAAAGCTTTATATTATATCTTAAGGTTTATTTACTAAGTCTAGTTATAGCTAACTCTCCCCAACTTTTAAGAATAATATTAAGGATAGAGAAATATTTATCATTTACTTTAAAAAAAATCTTTTTATTAAGCTTTATAATAGGGATAAATACTAATTAACCTTTTTAAACCCTATATGCGCCTAGCTACTTACCTTTAGTAGGTTCTAGGTTCCTATATAAGGAACCTGTATAGTTAACGCCCGTGCGGCTGCCTAGAACCTGCTTACCTAAGTGACTAGCTAAAACGTGGTAAGGTACTCTGCAAGGTACTAGGTAAGGTGCAACCGTCCGTCCCGCTTTTCTTCTTTCCCTATCTTCATTGCAAACGATCGTTGCAAGCTCATTTCTCGGCGGTATGTCGCGATGGCCTCGCAAATGAATGAACCGGGAGGCGAAGATATCGAAGACCTTGACAGCCTCTCGATTGATGAGATCCTCCGCCGCCACCCGAGGAAAAAACTCTTCGTTCAACCGTTGGCATGGACTGCTTACCACCTCAAACTACTCCGCTGCGGCTGGCTCGATATGCTTGATACTTCTGCGACCTCTTCATCGCATCGCCAAACGAATCTTCATGCGCCATCTCCAGATGTCGCTGAATTGTGGGCGAAGAAAATCGACTGCGGGTTGCCTCATCAATCTGCTGCAAGTTTCCAGTCGCTCTTGGACTCTCATTCCTTTAACAAACTCACGTAAGCAGATTCATATTCTCTTCCATTGAGCAATTCTTTTCTGGCTAATTTTCTAGTCGTCCCCCCGCCTTTAGGTTTAAGAGATACGACTTCCATCTCCCGTGTGATACCTACATTGGTCCTGCGTTGCGTTCTGATGAAACTGATGACCGTCAGACATCTATCGCCTTTGTCAATTACCTACGCGACATACGACGCCTTCGTCGGGAAAGACTCCGGCGGGACGATGCGTGGCCATTTGATCTAATTGAGCAGAATTTCGATCCTTACATCGCCGCTATCTTGATTGCACAAGCTCAGCAAATTCGCATAAACAGTGGCAAGCATGCTGCCGGAGCTGAAAACTCTCACCAGGTAAGAATTTGTGCAGAAGCTTTGTTTGCAGGGGCCTAATGCTTCTTGACTTCAGGTTCACGTTTTCATGAAGAATCTTCCGTACGACCGAGCCGAACACACCCGTTTATACTCTGCTTGCATTACCAACGCCTTCTTAGACAAGCTCGCGCATCCATCGAGAAGGCCGGTTTCGCCAGATCTGTCACGTATCGAGATATGGCACGCTCTTGTACCCATGAAGCCCCATAATACTTTCTTTTCACGCTTTTTCGAGACTCTTCAATTTTCGCCCCGAGGTATGAAGCGAGGACGTGACTTGGAGGATTGATCAGGAATGAAACTCTTCTTTGATTTACAGGCTTGGATTTTGGTCCGATTGCTCCTGAACTAGGGAATAAAAGCTGTTTGGTCGGCTATACGTGTGTTGCATTGGTCGATTCACGCGTATTTGTCACCCTGAAGGAAGAAAGATATGAACGCTTTACTCAACACTGAGTGGATGGTGAGGTACGGCAAGCTGGCAATAAGCTGCCAAGAGACGAAGACCGAAGTCAAAGACAGCTAATTGCCATGGTGCATCTATTGTAGAGTTGGTGGCCAAGCTTGCTATGGCTGGCTGCTCTTGGATTCATTCGATACTTTCGGAGGATGTCAACGCCCGTTCTAGCATCAGGGCCCTCGAATTCATATCCAATCGTGGGCAAAAGAGGTGCTTCCGTGAGGTCTCTTCCGAGTGGAGGTGGCAGTGAGGAAACTGCCCACATATCTCAAAAACCTGTTGCATCGTGCTAACCTTGAAGCCAAATCACACAAATATCCAATTTCAATTGGTATTGATGCGTGACTATGTACTTAATTAACCTGAGAGGACTTCTGCCCCAGGTCAGCCTGAATCTGAACCCTAGGCTGCAGAGGTATGTCGCCGTCTAATTCCGTGGTCTTCGATGGCCCATTACCATATCCGCAGCTGGTAGTTGTTGATGGAATAGTAGAACGATCCATTCTGGGGCCATCGAATCTCATGTAGCCGGAATCTGATGGGCCCCCCTGGCTTTTTGCTGCCCTATCGGGCGTTTTCAAAATGTGATGGTAAATAGATCGAGAAAGAGCCAGGTTCGCGGTAATAATTCCGAGAAAAAGTTCAAGGTTGGACCAAATGGCCACAATACAAAATGTCCAGCTGAGGTCATCTTCCGACACTCCTAAAAACGCAGCCCGCGTTACACCGAAGGCAGTTGCACTAATCGCTTTCAATCAGCGTTCAAATTACATCGTCATCTGATGATGAAGATGGGAGCGCACTCACATCAGACCAAGACTCATCAAGCACATGATTAGTCCTTTCTTCCGTGTTGGAATCCTGACTTTCCAAATCATGGCCAACGGTATAAAAGACAGAATAAAATCGGTCAATGCAGAGTAAGCTGGGGGCATCAGTCAGGAGGGGAAGGTCAGAAGACGAGCGCAAAGATAAGAAGACAACCTACCAATCGCTGCATAAATCCAATAGATTCTTACATGATTCGGCCAACATTTGGCGGAAGAACCTCTCCAGAACCCGGCGGGCTGGCACTCGGCTAGGAGAACCACAACGACGCCCACGTTCGTGACCAAGACGCCTGCGATAATGGCAGAGATAAAGATTCGCATGTTCTTGTTGTCGTTCAATCGCAATATCAACGCACAAATTGAACATTTCAAAGAGGCCATCGACACAAAGTGGAAGAGTTGCCCGTACCATCCATACATGTTGATCATCTTGTAATCGTAATCGCTGAGGTAGACTCGATGTCGTCCGTTGCCGTGTGGCAGCTGCATGGCCGCAATCGCGTACCGGATAGTGGCCATGAGAGCGGCGAGGGCAATAGTCGCATCGTCCCACCCATAGCTTCTTCTCGCCACGCGTACCCAGAGCCGTAGGGCGGTCGTGAGGAGAAGGACTATGAGCAGCGAGGTGGATACACCGAGCCAAATGGGCCCGACGTTCTCGTCCGGAGGCATTGAATCATCTCGGGTGAAAAGCAACGAGAGGGCGGGCTTATCGCAATCCACCATGATATTGGACCAGTCTTTTCGCGGAATAGCTCCAGACAAGAGAAGAGAAAATAGTCGATAATGGGGTCTCACGTTCAACGCCAGTTAAATGCGCATTCCTCATTACTTCTAGTCCATCTTCAACAAGGGCAAGACATGTGTGATCAATGAACCTAGAGTCCCGGGGCTCGCGCAGGAGTCTTCCAATCGGTCCCGGCTGTCTGGTTCGTGTCTTGGGTGTGGAGCATCAAGTTTGGGCCTGGTGCAAACCGGGGGCTGATGCTGGCACAGATGCCAGGCAGGCCGTAATCGAGGAGAAGTAATCGAGGAGAATGGCGCCAACAGAATGTGACGGATCATTTTCGATAATACTATGTGAAAGAAATGACAGACTGTGTCCGAGAACCCTGACTTCGTTGTTAAATAGTGATCAACAATTTCCGAGAACGGTTAAAAACAGCTGCGAGCCTGGGGCTCAGTCAGAGAGGGCAAGCCATGAAAGGGGAATTCTTGGACTTGGACACCCACGACTCGCCTGACGGCTGGAAAGAAAACTTTTCCTTCTCTGAGCGAATGGCCGGATCAGATAAAGAAAACGCCCATCGAGTGCCCAATTCACAGGCGCCGAGTGCATTACGACAACCATTTGGGACTCGAGAGAGTGCGCAGTATCTCGACTGTGATTCCAGAGCGTGTTCTGGAACTGAGAGACGCGTTTCAAGACAGTGACTCCAAAGATTGGACATTGCCCAAATCAGGGTTCTTTACCCAGCACCTTTTGGTGCAATCGGTCGATCGACAGTCCACTCGTGTGCCCAAAATACCAAGCACGTCTACGAGCAAGTGGCAACACCATTGGCATGGTCCCTTGTAAATTAATCGACGAGCTCGCAAATCGGATGGCTTCCTACCTGGCCGTTGACGGTGGCACTGATGCCGTTAACCATGCTAGCGGCGAGAGCAGGACGGTCGGATACAAGGAGATAACAGGACAATGCACAGCAAACAACCAACAAGCCAATTGCGTTGTGAGGAAACCGTTGGGCCACACTGTCGTAACGGCCGTAAGCTACTGCAGCCATTCCAACAATGGGATTTGCTCGATTCCCAGAGCACATCGGCAGGGTTTGACATCGCCAGTTCAGGAGAAGAAGAGCGGGATGTTTGCCATTTACGGATAAAATTGGAAGTCATGGGTGCTGTTCGAAACGGCGCAGCAGTGATCGAGGGCTGTCTATAGCGGACATAGCGCAGAAGAATTGTTATTGCCATGTCGGATTCACGGGCAGCGCTTTCACTGGCGTTGGCCGATAAGCCTGCCTCTCGTCCAACATCAATTCGAACTTCTCTCGTCCAGTCGCAGCTTCTTTCTCTTTCGATCTGCACACGAGGCGAAAGCTGCTCTGCGTGGGGACTGGCCTATCTTGCCGCGTTCAAAGAGCCAGTCTGGCCTCCAGGCTGAAGTAAAGTAATTCATTCACGCGATACTTCTTGAGGACCAACTGCATATCCGAGGCCCGAAAAGCCTTGCGACTACTGGCACAGGTATCATAGCGACACCGCCAGCCCGCCCCAAAAAAAGCTTCTGACAGCGCTGTCAGTCGACATTGCGCCGTTCGCCATAGTACTGATACAAGAAAAACATGAGCCCGTAGAGAAATGATTTGTAAATTGAGGTGATAAATACTACGGGCTGAGTGAAGAACAGTCCCATCAGAATGATTAGGCTGAGCGTGTACTCGGAGCCCAAGAGAAGGAAAAATACGTACGCCACGGCCGCATCAGGTCTGCGTTGCCCCTTTGCTTGCGAAGCCACCGTGCCTTTTACTGCAGGATCTTCGGAGGGTAGGTTTCGGCCTCAGACAAAGACCCAATCACGAGAGAACTCGACACATAGCACTGTTGATTATTAAAATACGTCAGATAGGCCGGGTCTTGACGGTAACTTAGAGCAGGTTATGACTTACACCTAGAAACAGCGACGTGCCCAGGACTGCTACTCTGTTGAGAAACGTCCTATAGGGCCACATTTATAGTTATGAAAGAGCTTAATCTATTATAACGAGAGTAGCTATAACGTGGTTACTTATAACCACGGTAGGAGGAATAGCCCCTAGAAAAAGGTCGCTCTAGAGCTAACGTTAGTTATATACTACGCTAGAAGCGGGTAATACTAAAGGTATTACGATATACCCCCCTAGATATAGCTATAGCTAGAAAAACGCCTAACTACGTAATATCCCTTAAAATACCTAAATATAAAGCAATATATTAATAAATAACCTATTAATAAGCCTATTTATAAAAGAGATAATAAAGTAAAGTTATTTATATCGGGTATAAGCGAAGTATAAATAGTTATAGTTTTCTACCTTTATAACTATTACTATTATTATTATAATACCCTTTATTTACTAACTCTTACTAATAGCAATAGAATCTATTATCTCTTATTAGCTTAGGTAGGGCGGCTACTATTATATCGATTCTAAATAAAATAACTTAGCTACCCTCTTACCTTTTTAACTCTTCCCTATATATAATATAATAACTATATATATACCTAACTTTAGTTCTAATAATAACCTTATCGCGCGTACGTATATATATATAATTATAACGTATAATAATCTTAAAGCTATTATAATATACTAATATATTTTTAAATACCTCTTAAAAAGAAGACTAGTTAGGCTATAGCTCTTAAGAAGGCGCGCGCTACTAAAAGTAAGAGTAAAGCTAGGAGTAGAGAGGCGCGCCCTCTTCCCCTAGAGAGTAATAATAAGGTTATATATATATTATTCCTTCCTATTATTAATATATAATATACTAATATATTATATAGCGAGTAGAAAGAAGTAGAAATAACTTGCAGGGAGTAGCTCTAAGGATAAGGGTTTATAGCTTAAGAAGCCTTAAAGTTACCCTCCTAAGCGGTTTAAGAGGATAGCTCCTAGTAAGTTATAATCCCTTTATTATTATAACTATATATTAGAATATTACTAACCTTATTATTATTATAATCCCTAAGGAGATAAATAAGGAGGAGGGTATTAGTAAGGGTAGTTTAAAGCCCCCTCCTAGCCCTCCTCCCCCTAGTAGAGGTATAGAGGTAGAGTAAGTACCCCTATTTAATAAGCACTACTTTTAGTATATTTTAAATAAGCTCCTAGGCTTATTAGATAGAAGGTGCTCGCTTAGTATAGTAAGTAAGTATAACTATTATTATAAGGGTAAGGTACTTTATTAATAAATAAGCGCCCCTATTGCTATTATAGCTTATTAATATACTAAAGCTAAGATTTTAAATAACCTAGTAGTTAGAAAGGTAAGGTTCTATATACGCTTTATTTCTATAATTATCTTTTAATATAATATATAGTCCCTCGCTCGTTAGAGAGCTACGCTCTATAAGGCTATTACTATCTAGAAGGAAGAGATCGTAGTAATAAAGAAGGGTAGTAATAATAAGGGTTTAGGTAGGGCTTCTATAGTAATAGGTAGTTCTAATATATATAGCATTATCGCTCTATCTCCCGCACTAGTTCTATTTAAAACCCTAGTAGTTAGCGCGGGTATACCTGCACCTTATCTACTTACTAGCGATATAGTTACTATAGTATATTATATAGTTAACTATCTTATTAGTATATATTTACTAGAGGTATTACTACCTTTATATAATATCCTAATAGATTAGTATAAGTAAATCCTCTAAGGTTAGGTAGTAGAAAATTAGCGTTTTAAAGTAGCTCTTTAGGGTATATTATATTCTTTTACTCCTATAGGAGCGACTTTAGGCTCCCTAGCTAATAAGCTATAAATTAATTAAAAGTTAGGCGCTACTAGCTTTCCTATACTTATTTAGAGTATCCCTTGTTTATTATAATTATTCTTTATATATCCTTTAGATTAAGGAGCGAATAGAACTATTTAAATTTCTTATAGTTAAGAACCTTTATAAGACTATTAGCTAGTATATTATTTATTAGTATATATACTATACTAAACGATCCTCTAATATATTCTTATTATAGCTATATATTCTAAATATTAATATGCCATAGCTTAGTTAAAATCTATTCATTTTTACTTACTATAAGACGAATTATTTATTAATTATTATAATAAGTCCTCTAGATATCGCTAAGTTTAAGAGTAATATCCCTAAATAGCCTCTAAAGAGTAATAATCTCCTTAGCTATATATTTAAGGCTTAGAAGCTCTGCTTCTATTATTAATATTATAACTATAGCCTATTAAGTAGCCTTTTATTAAATTAGTCCTCTAAAGAGCGAGATTATATACCCTTAAAATAACTTCTATATCTCCTTATTATCTATAAATAAAGCGTTACTTATAATTAGTAGTACCTATCTACCCCCCGAGTTACTAAAGCATATCGCGAGGTAATAAGTATAATATAAGTACTATATAACCTAGTTAGTAGTAATATAGTAATAAGGAGCGGGATTCGTTAGGAATCTTAAGAGTAGAGAATATATAAAAGTAATATTAGGTTAGATTATAATAGTAATATAGAGTATAGGGCCGATCTTCTCTTAGAAACTCTTTACTTCTAATAGTATTACTACTATTCTACTCTTTAAGAGTAATAGGTTTAGAATAGGGGTTACTAGCGCTCTTAAGTTAAATAAATTAAACTTCTTTATAACCTACTTAATATATTAGTTATAAGAAAGGTATATCTTTTATATAGCTTAGTTATAAATAACCCTAATTCTAAGATAGTACTTAACTAAGCCTTATTTCTTTAACTCGTACGCTTTCTTTAGGCTAGTAATTACCCTTTATATTACTTCTTTATAGTTCTTATAAAATAGGATAAGGAAGTTATTTATATAGAAGATAATAAGGACCCTCTTTTTAATTAACTAGAAGAGAGATAGGTCTTTACTTATAGGTATAAGGCTTAAATACTAAAGGGTTAAGGAGAGCTCCTTATACTAGAGTAGTAATATATCCCTTAGCCTATAGAGCGCGTAGCGTAGTTTAATATACTTCCTAGGCTACTTAAAGCTATCTAGTAACTTATAAATAATTAGGTCTTTATTTAGATCCTAAGAGGTATTTAGGAATATATTAACGATATTAAATTATTTAACTTCGAGGTCGAATTATATAGTAATTACTATTACTACCCTAAAGGTATAAGTAGCGAGGGTTATTATATAAGTCTATTCGAGGGGTAACTTCTCTTATTAATCGCCTTAAATATAGATCCTTACTTTATACTAGTCGAGGATATTATCCTTATTAAATTTATAAGTAAATACTTACTTTAAAGGGATTAGTCTCTTTATAATTATCTCTTAATTAATAATATACTATATATCTATCTACTATAATTTACCTATCTTAACCTTAGCTACTTCTTTAAAATAAGTTTAGAGCGCCTATAGGAGGTTTAAAAGTTCCTTCTATAAGCGAGGTAGCTTAGTAAAGTTATTAGTAGTAAGACGTTTATAGATTATTATAGTTATACGAGCGGGTTTTACGCTATAGATAGTAGTATAAATATAGCTATAGAGCGTATAATACCCTATATTAGCTTTTAAAAAGGCTGTTTACTAATTAGGTATAAAAGTCTTAAAGAAGCTAGATACCCGCTCCTGCTCTATATAGTATTAGAGTAAAAACTAGTAACTAGAGTAAGATTCGCTTTCTACTATTCCTAGTTATAAGTTACTAGGTAGTAAATTATATAGTTATTAGCTTTAATAAGTTTAGCTATAGCTCTCCTAGTTATATACCTAGTTAGACCTCTATTTAGTATTATCCCTCTCCTCTCTATCCTAGTATAGCTATAATAGTAGATTTAAGGGCCTACTATCTAAAGGTTTATTCTTATTACTCTTACTTACTTTAGAAATATATTATAAAGTAGGGAGTAGTTTAACTATAATATAATTCTTGATCTATTCCCCTTTAGGATTAACTTCTCTAATAGCTTTATATATATAGTTCGTTTCTAGTATATATACTATACTTACTACTCTATCTATTAGAGCTAGGCTTTTATCTAGCTCTAGTATAGGATTAGGGGATAATAGCTACCCCCCTTTCTAACTTACCTATCTTTTTAGAAGTTTTAAAATTCTTCTATTTAGAGACTTAGTTATAAGAATAAGGGTTAATATAAGTAACTATTTAGTTATAAGTATTAATATAGCTTTATCCTTATTTATAACGCCTAGGATCTAAAGTTTAAAGTTAACTTATAATATAGGCTTTTTAATCTCTTTTACTATCTTATAGATAATA